>CM060357.1:111235251-111462751 GCA_030545235.1 Helianthus tuberosus
GATGCAGCGGGATAAAGTTATAGCATACGCTTCACGTCAACTCAAAGTTCATGAGAAGAACTACACTACACACGATCTAGAGCTGGGAGCGGTTGTTTTTGCACTTAAGATATGGAGACACTACCTATATGGTACCAAATGCGCTATCTACACCGATCACAGGAGCCTCGAGCATATCTTTAAACAGAAGGAACTCAATATGAGACAACGATGATGGATCGAACTGCTGAACGATTACGAATGCTCGATCAGGTACCACCCAGGCAAGGCCAATGTTGTGGCCGACGCCCTCAGTCGAAAGGACACTACGCCTAAGCGCGTACGAGCTTTACAACTTACTATACAGTCTAACCTTCCTTCTCAAATACGAAATGCTCAGGTAGAAGCATTGAAACCAGAGAATGTCAGGGCTGAAGCCCTACGCGGCTCGAGGCAACGCTTAGAACAAAAGGAAGACGGTGCTTACTACGTAACAGGACGCATTTGGGTCCCATTTTATGGCAACCTACGAGAGCTTGTGATGGATGAGGCACACAAGTCTCGCTACTCGGTGCACCCTGGTTCGGACAAGATGTACCACGACATCAAAACCACATATTGGTGGCCTAGTATGAAGGCACACATAGCAACGTACGTTAGCAAGTGCTTGACTTGTGCGAGAGTCAAGGCGGAATACCAGAAACCTTCAGGCCTCCTTCAACAACCAGAGATACCACAATGGAAATGGGAGCAAATTTCCATGGATTTTGTTACTGGCCTGCCTAGATCTCAGCGTAGTAACGATACAACCTGGGTGATCATGGATCGACTCACAAAGTCTGCTCACTTCTTGGCTATCAAAGAAACGGATAAGTTCTCAACACTAGCAGACGTATATCTTAAGGAAGTTGTATCGAGGCACGGAGTGCCCACCTCTATTATCTCAGATCGAGATGCACGTTTTACAACAGAACTGTGGCAAGCAATGCACAAGTCCTTTGGCTCAAGATTAGATATGAGCACAACTTATCACCCGCAAACGGATGGGCAGTCGGAACGTACCATCCAGACCCTCGAAGACATGCTTAGGGCATGTGTATTTGACTTTGGCAACGGCTGGGAAAAAGCATCTGCCACTTGTGAAATTTTCGTACAACAATAGCTACCACACCAGCATTAAAGCTGCTCCGTTTGAGGCATTGTACGGGCGTAAATGCCGGTCACCTCTTTGTTGGGCAGAGGTGGGGGATAGTCAGATTTCTGGTCCAGAACTTGTGGTAGACACAACAGAACGAATTGCTCAGATACGACAACGAACGGCGGCAGCTCGTGACCGTCAGAAAGTTTACGCCGATAAGGGCAGGAAACCACTCGAGCTCCAGGTTGGGGAGCGTGTACTACTCAAAGTTTCACCCTGGAGGGGTGTGGTTCGTTTTGGTAAACGGGGCAAACTTAACCCACGATACGTTGGACCCTTCGAAGTCATTGAGAAAATAGGCAAGGTGGCCTATAGACTGAATTTACCAGCAGAACTCAGTGCAGTTCACAATGTTTTCCACGTGTCAAACCTGAAGAAGTGTTTATCAGATGAGCCCCACGTAGTTCCTTTGAAGGAGCTCACGATCGACGAGCAGTTACGATTCGTCGAAGAACCTGTTGAAATCACGGACCGGGATGTTAAGGTCCTCAAGCGTACTAGAATACCTCTCGTTTGAGTTCGTTGGAACTCACGTCGCGGCCCAGAGTTCACCTGGGAACGCGAAGATCAGATGAAACAAAAGTATCCCCAACTGTTCGCAACCGGTACAACCACTACTGAGGCTGAAGCTACGGAATTTCGGGACGAAATTCCAGATCAACGGGGGGAGGATGTGACACCCCAAGAAAACCAGGAAAACCATGCAACCTAACTAGCTTCCTCAGTGAGTACGTGCTAAATTTCGGGACGAAATTTCTTTCAACTTGGGGATAATGTGACAACTCGTATTTCAGAACCTTCTTTATACTTTCATGTAACGTATGTAAACACTGTGTGAGTATATGAACCTTGTGATTGATTAAATGTTATGTTGTTATGATTATGTGATAATGTGTATTGTATAGTATTAAGCCGATCGTACAACGCTATTCGAATCGCACAAGCCTTTGGGCTTAACTACCCTCGGCCCACTTCTCTTGAACTTGAACCGAATGGGCAGCCATGTTAAGGGTTCGGCCCACTTCACCATACGTATACACACCCTTAGAAAGTTGTTCTCACTTGTTGCAAAACAATCACACAACACACCCACAAACCCTAGCTCTTCTCTCTCTCTCACGAACTCGAAGGCAGCCGCACGCATCATCTAAGTTCATAGTGTTCGGATCAATTCTTGTTCCTTCTCTATTCGGTTAGTATATTAATTATTGTTGGATGGTTTATGATGTGCGTTGCATAGACTCGATATGTTGATGAGATATTGTTATGATTGTGTCGAATGATAATATTCTTGTTAATCGGATAAGTATGGTAACTCGGATATCATGTATTGTTTTATGATTTTATGATGATATGTTATATATATGCTCGACATGATGGATGATGCAATGATGTGATTGTTCGTATAATAGGTGATTGAGTATGAATGTATGTAATCGGCTGCCATGATGTTTACGTGTATGATGATTAATCGGCTGCCATGTCTTGTCTTCGGATTTGTTGTGTAATGAATCAGGATTAAATGATGCGAATGATGAGTAATGATTATAATGCATGTGTGATATATTGGAAATACAAACAATTGGATAAAGATCCTTTATGATTTTCGGCTAGTGTCATCCTAGATTTCATGTGCTACATGTGATTCTTAATTAATGTGAATGATAGTGGCATGATAGGTCCAATGAGATAGAGAGGTGAAGATAGTTGTCGCCCATTGTTGTTAAATTCGATGATGATCATGTGTGTATTCAACTTAGTAGATAACACTCATATTATTCCTGCAAATTGAATGATCTTGTTGTTGACTAGTATGGTTAGAGGATCACGTGAACAAATCTGATCCATATGTTGAATGTGGTTGAATACTATTGGACCAATTAATTATAATATTCATACTTTTATTTCGGTTAGAGTTATTTACTATTTGATAAAATTCATAAATTGGAAACCATTGATTGATCATAACTGAATCGAATATTTGGAAACAATGTAACTAATATGCGTGATATTCGGGAGGGTTAACTGGTTGCATGAAATCTGGAATTTAAAACTAATCGCACAAGACCTCTTGGTTGCACAAGAGGTCCACTCGCACAAGAAGATCAGTTGCATAAGCTGATCAGGTCGCACAAGAGGACCTGATCGTACAAGCAGCCTCCAGTTGCACAAGAATCGTTTGTTGTTCTGGGCCGTAGGTATAAATTGTTGGGCCGTAGACTTGAGCTGGATATTAGAGCTAATCACACAAGTCGGGTCAAGTCGCACAAGTTGTTTATTTGTTAAATTGTTGGGCAGGTTACTCGTTGAACTAAAATATGCTTATTTGGGCTTCTTGTTATTTGGGCCGGGTAGTTATCTGAGTCGCACAACATGATGTGGGTCGCACAAGGCTGTGCCGACCGCACAACATGTTGGGCCGACTGTTTGTGGGCTTTTACTCTCGGATCGTACAAGTTAGACGCGATGAGTGCTTGACTGTTACTGTTAAGGTGTTAGCGTGTGTTATGTGTTGCCATGATCAATTTGTGTTCGTACTCTGCTACCTATGTGTAATCATATGTGCTTTACTTGAACCTAAACCTGACATGTGTGATAACCATGTTAGGACGTGGTTGACCACTAGCATTTAGACGTGACCTTTCTGTGTTATCTGCCGAGCAAACCAAGGTGAGTTCACACTCCGTTACAAAGCATGGGATTCCCAGGGGTTGGGAATGGGTTAAGGAATAGGGATTCCTCGTCCTGTTGAGACGTAATCAGGAACATAGATTCCTCGTCCTGTTGAGACGTATTCAGGAACGTAGATTCCTCGTCCAGTATGAGACGGATTTAACTATACTAGACTAGAACTCTATCAACGAAGTCCCTCCTTTTATATCGACTTAATCGCCGAGGCCAATGGCGAACGGGTCATTAGTTAAATAGCGCTATTAGGTTTAACAAACCTCACACCGTGCCGCAGAGGACGGGCGTGGACTAATGGACTATGGCACGTCAGTGATGATAGACACAGACGTTAGGGCACTTAAACATGACGAACGTTAGTAGTCGATATGGTAACGAGTCTGGTGAATTAAACATGGGGTAGCCCCCACGGCCATAGAGCCGGGCTGGAATAGCCAACGTAAGAACGGGTAACTAATAAACGTTTTTCGAACTATGGGGTAACCCCCACGGCTGGATGGCTGGTAAGGAACAAACTGTGTTTTCGGAATAACTATAAACTGGACAACCAAACGTGAACTCACTCAACTAGTTGTTGACTCGTTACTACATGCTTTGCAGGTCTATAGGTACTTAGCTGGAGCTTGCACAAGGAAGAGTCGTTGTGGGACATGGACAGCTGTGTGCCATGTTAAACATTTGGATAATTAAACTTTGGATTTGGTTTTAAACATTATGCTTCCGCTCATAACTTAACTATGTTTGTTTTGGATATTAATCGTGTTGGTTAGACTTTTACATTAAATATTTACTTGTTCAATATGATTAGTGGTTTGATCCTGGTCAGTCACGCCTCCAAGCGGTGATACTCCGCAGGTGGATTTTGGGGGTGTGACAACTTGTTTGACCAGTTGCAAGGGTTGAGCTATTACTCTAAGATTGATTTGAGATCGGGATACCATCAGCTGAGAGTCCGAGATGAGGACGTCTCCAAAACAGCATTCAGAACTCGCTACGGCCATTACGAGTTTTTGGTTATGCCTTTCGGATTGACGAACGCACCAGCGGTCTTCATGGATCTCATGAACCGAGTGTGCAAGCCTTACCTGGATAAGTTTGTCATTGTATTCATCGACGATATCCTGATCTATTCGAAGAGTCAGGAGGAACACGAGCAGCATCTACGACTTATGCTGGAACTTCTTCGAAAAGAGCAGTTGTATGCCAAGTTTTCAAAATGTGACTTCTGGCTTCGCGAAGTCCATTTTCTAGGCCATGTGGTAAACAAGGATGGAATTCATGTTGATCCATCCAAGGTTGACTCGATCAGGAACTGGCCTGCACCCCGTACACCAACAGAAATCCGCCAATTCTTGGGTTTGGCGGGATATTACAGAAGATTTATCAGGATTTCTCAAAGATTGCGCAACCTCTCACCTCACTGACTCAGAAGGGTGTCACCTATCATTGGGGTGATGCGCAGGAATCTGCTTTTCAGCACCTAAAAGATAGACTTTGTAGCGCGCCTGTCCTCTCATTGCCTGAAGGTACAGAAGATTTTGTGGTTTATTGCGACGCTTCCATCCAAGGACTTGGTTGCGTGTTGATGCAACGTGACAAGATCATTGCCTACGCATCGCGCCAACTTAAAGTTCACGAAAGGACCTACACTACGCACGACTTGGAGCTGGGAGCAGTTGTTTTCGCACTTAAGATATGGAGACATTACCTGTACGGTACCAAGTGCACCATTTACACCGATCACAGGAGTCTCGAGCATATCTTCAAGCAAAAGGAGTTAAACATGCGACAACGCCGATGGGTCGAACTCTTGAATGATTACGAATGTGCGATCAAGTACCATCCGGGCAAAGCCAATGTTGTGGCCGACGCCCTCAGTCGGAAGGATACTATACCTAAGCATGTACGTGCGTTACAGCTTACCATCCAATCTAACCTTCTCGCTCAGATTCGCAATGCTCAGGTTGAAGCATTGAAAGCAGAAAACATCAGGGCTGAGTCCCTACGAGGATCAAGACAACGGCTAGAACAAAAGGAAAACGGCGCCTACTATGTAAACGGACGCATCTGGGTCCCACTGTATGGAGACCTACGCGAGCTTGTGATGGATGAAGCACATAAGTCTCGTTATTCAGTACATCCTGGATCGGATAAGATGTACCACGACCTAAAGACTACATACTGGTGGCCTGGTATGAAAGCCAGCATAGCAACCTACGTCAGTAGATGCTTGACTTGTGCTAGGGTCAAGGTCGAGTATCAGAAACCATCAGGCCTACTACAACAACCAGAGATCCCGAAATGGAAATGGGAATAAATTTCCATGGATTTTGTTACCGGCCTGCCCAGATCTCAACGCGGAAACGATACCATTTGGGTGATCGTAGATCGACTGACCAAGTCTACACATTTTCTGGCCATCAAAGAAACGGATAAGTTTTCTACTCTTACAGACATTTACCTAAATGAAGAGGTATCAAGGCACGGAGTGCCAACCTCCATCATTTCCGATCGTGGCGCGCGTTTTACTTCTGAACTGTGGCAAGCCATGCACAAGTTTTTTGGCTCACGTTTAGATATGAGCACCGCTTATCACCCACAGACGGATGGGCAATCTGAACGCACCATCCAAACCCTTGAAGACATGCTTAGGGCATGTGTGATCGACTTCGGTAATGGCTGGGAAAAGCACCTCCCTTTGGTGGAGTTTTCATACAATAACAGCTACCACACCAGTATTCAAGCCGCTCCGTTTGAGGCATTGTATGGATGTAAATGCCGATCGCCTCTCTGTTGGGCAGAAATTGGTGACAGCCAAATCACTGGCCCAGAACTTGTGGTAGATACCACCGAGAGAATTGCTCAGATACGACAGCGAATGGCAGCAGCTCGTGACCGTCAGAAAAGCTATGCTGATAAGGGAAGAAAACCACTCGAGTTCCAGGTTGGAGATCGAGTGCTACTCAAAGTCTCACCTTGAAAAGGTGTAGTCCGCTTTGGCAAACGAGGCAAGCTCAACCCGCGTTATGTCGGACCGTTCGAAATCATTGAGGAGATTGGCAAGGTTGCCTACAGGTTGAATCTACCTGAAGAACTCAGCGGAGTTCACAACGTTTTCCATGTGTCGAATCTGAACAAGTGTCTGTCAGATGAGACCCTCATAATTCCTCTCAAGGAACTCACTATCGACGACCAGCTGCAATTCGTCGAAGAACCAGTAGAGATTACGGATCGAGATGTTAAAATTCTCAAGCGCACCAGGATACCTCTCGTTCGAGTCTGTTGGGATTCCCGTCGTGGCCCAGAGTATACCTGGGAACGAGAAGACCAAATGAAACTCAAGTATCCCCAGCTGTTTAAGAAAAACGCAACCACTACTGAGGCTGAAGCTACTGCCGAATTTCGGGACGAAATTCCAAATCAACGGGGGGATGATGTGACACCCCAGGAAAACCAGGAAACCAACGCAACTTAACTTAACTTGCTTCCTCAGTAACCACGTGCTAAATTTCGGTACGAAATTTTCTTAACAGGGGGAGAATGTGACAACCCTCAAAATCCCATGTATTCCGTACAATTTATTAATGATAAATAAAGTGCTTGACGACTGTGTGGAACTACTTAACAGCTCTCTGATTGCTGTGTATACTTACATGTACTTGTTAACATACTAGTGGTATACAGAAAAGTTACTAAATAGTCCGTTATGCTTTCCGGTGTGTTGAGAATTAAAATGATTACAAAAATATATATATATAGGACGCTTTACGGATTAATTAAGCACTTTAACGGAACAACACCGAACCGAACAACCGGACTTTACCCGGAACACAGAAATATGGTTAAACACATTGTTTCACTTTTACTGAGCTAGCTATGTTACCCGAGCACTATAACGTCTCATTAAAATATCAACTAACTAAAAACAACACTTACATTTGAAATTGAACTAGAATGTAACAAACTAGTTAGCACCTAAGCCATACCCCCCCCCCCCCCACCTATGGACGGTCCCAACATGGGCTCCACCTCTTGATTTGTTGTAATACTTTAATAGATCATGTACCCCCCATATTGAGCATTAGAACCAAGGGTTAAAGTGTTAGATTGGATTATAAATTGGACTTGAAGGTTATAACTCTCATTTCATCATTCTCACCAAAACACCCTTCTTTCTCCTTCCCTCTCTTTGTTTCAGCCGAAAACAACCACCACACCACACACCACCATCATCACTTGATCATCTCCAACCTTTTCAAGAGTGTACAAAGGTGTTAGAAGGCATACAACGAAGCTCGGTGCGTTCGGAAGTGGAAGGACCTTCTCTATTCGCTATTAACCACCACTTTTCCACACTTGAACTCCCCTAGCCTTGTGCTAGTAGTAAGTTTCTTAAATCTTCATCTTGTTCATGTATTTGGTGGTTAATAGTTGGTTAAATGGTTAAAACTTAAGAAACTCTAAAGAACTTACATTAAGTCTTGAACATAAAGGGTAAAGAGTGGATAAAGAGAAAATATATGGGTAAATCATGTAGATCTTGTGTTGTTATGATTCTTGTTGATTTTCCTGATGATTTGCTGGATTATATTGATGTTTGAGGTTGTTGTGGTCACTAAACATGTTAACGGAATCAATCGAATGCGCCTTTGAAAGTTAAAGACTGAAAACAGAAAGCTGTTTAGTGATTACAGCCAACTTCAGTTGGCTGTAACAGGACTGTAACTTAACGAAAAATGTGTTTTCTAAAGTCTAGATTTATGTATTATGAAATACGGTTCTAAAGGCACTGGAATCATAATTTTTTGACCCCGTTTACTATTTTTAAAGTGTCATTTCGTAACAGCAGCTAGAGCTGCAATTTTTCTGTTGAAAATATGCGTTCTGTTTTCTGTCATAACTTGTGTTCTGTGTAGAATTAGATCATGGAATTTGTACAGTAGATGACAACAGATGTATTTATAATTACCCCACTGGAATTTCGTAAATCGGACTCACGATGAATTTTAAATAAATTATTCCGTGGAATGTGGTCAGAAAAAGATAAATCTGAGTTCAGTCCGGAAAAATGAATTTTTATAAAATATTAGTAATGAACTGGACCCCGATATTTTTACACAATAATATTTGGATCGTTTAAGACATTCTATAAAAATTTGGGAATTTTTGGAATGAGTTAACTATTTTATTAAAATGTCCGAAAACAGCCCGGTTTTGAATATTAATGCTGAAATGACATAAGTTGTAATTTGCATGTCTAAATGTCGGGTAGGTTATCTGTGAATGATATAACATGTTATATGTGTTATGTGCGTTATCGTATGTTTGTTTATGAGTGGGGAATGGATGGAAACTTATATGGGCATAAACCGTTAAAGTGATGCATGTTATGTGATAGATACGTGTAGGAACTTTGTGCTCTATTTGAAACCACTAAATGACTAACTGGTAATCATACTAGGACGTGATTGACCGACCTTGATTGTTAGCTATTTGTGAGAGTCAAACCGAGCAACCGAGGTGAGTTCACACTTTTCTACAAAGCATGGTAAACTCCCGGTGGGAATGGGAATGGGTACAGGAATAGGGATTCCTCGTCCCTTGGGACACGTTCAGGAATGTAAATTCCTCGTCCTTGAGACGTGTTTAGGAATGTAAATTCCTCGTCCTGTTGGGACGTATTAGACTTACTGGATTAGAACTCTATCAGCGAAGTCCCTCCCTTTTTGTATCGACTTAATCGCCGAGGCTATGGCGAGCAGGTCATTAGTTAATAGCGCTATTAGGTTTAACAAACCTCACACCGTGCCAGTTGGACGGGTGTGTACTAATGGACTATGGCACGTCGGTGACGATAGACACCGGCGCTAGGGCACAATTGATTTTTTGTTAGTAGTCGATATGATAAACGAGTCTGGTAGTTTAAAATAATGGGGTAGCTCCCCACGGCCGGAGTGCCGGGCTGGATAGCCAGGGAAGGTGAACATGGGATGGTTAACTAATAAACGTTTTTCGAACTATGGGGTGATCCCCCCCCCCCACGACTAGATAGCTGATTAAGATTAAACGACGTTTTTTGGGAACAACTCTAAAATGGACAACCAACCGTGAACTCACTCAACTTTGTTGTTGACTCGTTATTACATGCTTTGCAGGTCGTTAGATGCTATGGAGCTTGCACGAGGAGAAAGTTGTTGTGGAATATGTCCCGTGTTAAATATTTAATCAGTATGAACTTATTAAACCTACGTTTTGGACTTTAAACTTATGAACTATGGACTTATGTTTTGAACTTACGTTTTATGCTTCCGCTGTTAACCTAAAGTCGGTTTACTTCCTTTTGGTCACCAATCGTATTGTGTTTGGTTTTATTTACTTAATTGTGTTGTTCAATATGATTGGTGGCTCGATCCTGGTTATGTCACGCCTCCAACCGGTGATACTCCGCAGGGTGGATTTTGGGGGTGTGACAAAAATTCAGCCCACATGTTTTATTACTAATTCAGTTATCATGTGTACGGGCTTTTGCTAGAGCCGAACCCCTTAATACAACATACCCACTCATAATATACTCACAAATAAATATTCAAATTGGATCAGCAATATAATTATCCTGCTCTTGTTCATCATCATACAATAATTATCATTCACATGATTTCACTCATTCTTTATCTTATCAATGCTATCATGAATCGTTCTTATCAGTTTGATTAATAGTTCTATGTACAATAACCCTAACTCACACTATCATCACATATACACATACCACCCATTGACAACGTTAATCGGTCCACCATGATCACCATAATAGTAACATAGTATATATGCAGACAAATAACTAGACCATATTTCTCAATTTGATCAACTCATTTGATAATTATATACTTTTTTTTGGGTAAAGGGTTACCCCGGTAAATTTATTTCAAAACAACCAAAACCACCAAGTGTGAGCCAGTATGACCCACAGTTCTCATGTATGACAAGCCATACGGGAGTTTACAAGCAAGGAATAAACCAAGCAAGCAATAAAAATAAAGTCACTAAACAAGGACTACAACAAAAAAACTAAATAACATTAACCGAGATCATCATCTGCAACCAAAAGACCACGCGGCAAGCTCCAATCCCGCAAAATCCCTTCAATCTGAGTCGTTCTTTTAAACCGCATGGAATGAAGTTTTAGCCGAACGATAGACAACACCACCTCTATAAGCTGATCCGAGCTTATCTTTTTATTAGAAAAGAGTCTTAGGTTTCATTCCTGCCACACAAAGTAAGCCGAAGCCCCAACAATAAGTTTTGCAATGATATGTTGCGCCTTCGAAGATGTCGCCACCTGATCCAAATAGGCAAAGATTGCATTCCAAGTAGCTTGAATATGACCCATACCCGCTTTAGCTTTAACACCATTCCAGACTTGAGAAGCATATCCGCACTCAAAGAACAAATGCTCATGAGAGTCCGGACCTAAAACACAAAGCGAGCAACACAATAGGTTAAAGTTAGCGTTACCCGTGGAGCACCATTTACTCATAACATCCTGCGTTTTAAGTTTCTTATTCACAAGAAGCCACATGAAGAACGAGTGCCTTGGAATTGACTGCTTGAACCATACCATGTTAACCCATGGCACCTCATTTTGATGTATACGAATATCTTCCCACACCATTGAAGCACAATAATCAGCCAGTTTACCTGACCGAGTTTTCCAAATCAATCGATCCTGGGTAGACAAGTTTAAAACGATATTTTTCATGTTGTGGAGAACCGGAAACCGCTGGAGCCAATTAGTCGGCCATCTCCACACCCCTTGATCCCAAACCTCCGCTACTGTCGAAGTTATAGAAAATCCAGCATTAGCAATTAACCGCGGAGTTATAAACGAGTTTAACGGGCATACATCATCCCATCTATCGAACCAAGCTGAGGTTCTAGTTCCATTACCGAGTTTGGTCCATATGTGTTATTGTATAAGCGGCCGCATACCTAGCAATTTCCTCCAGCTCCATGTTGTATTATTACGTAAAGGGACATCCCAAAAACTCCTATACCGTAAACGATACGAGTGCATCCATTTTACCCACAAAGACTCTCTCAATGATAAGAGACTCCAAACGTGAGCTATCATCAGCGAATTATTCATATCCTGCACCCTACGAACACCCAAACCACCCTCGTGCTTCGGCAGACAGACATGACTCCATTTAACCTTAGCTTTCCCCTGAATATTGTTCCCTTGAGCCCAAAGAAACCTCCTCATCTTTCCCTCAAGATCATAAATAACCTGTTTTGGTAAGATGAAAACCGAAGCCCAGAAAATATGCATAGAAGACATAACTGATTGAATAAGTTGTAGCCTTCCCGCAAATGATAACGATTTCGTCTTCCAATTCATGATCCTAGACTCCAAGTTATCCACCAACTTTTTACAGTCATTACTACTCAAACGCGACGTGATTAGAGGCACACCTAAATAACGAACAGGCAACACCCCTTCATCAAATGAAATAATATCTCTAATACGGACCTTAACTGCATTGGCCACATTACCAAAGAACACTGTACTCTTATTAATACTCGGGACCAAACCGGATATGCTCTTGAAATCATTAATAGAATCAATGATGACTCTAGCTGATTTGTGATCCCCACGAGAAAACAGAAACAAGTCATCTGCAAAGCACAAATTTATAATTCTTTGTTTCTCACACTTATGATGAAATCTGAAGTCATTTGACAACGACACCTGCTTTTGCAAAATCAGAGTTAACACTTCCATAACTAACGTGAACAAGTACGGAGACATTGGATCGCCTTGTCTTAACCCACGTTTCCCTCTAAAGTACCGATACAGATTCCTATTAATTGCAATAGAAAAAGATGTAGAGGTAACACATGCCATAATCCATTTCACCATTTTCCAATGGAATCGAAACCCCATTAGAGTCCGTTTAAGAAATTTCCAATCAACCGTGTCTTAAGCCTTTTGAATATCAACCTTAAAAGCACATTTCGGTGGCCCCTGATTTCGATGATAGTTATGCATAATCTCCTGAGTTAGCAGAATGTTATCTGTAATTCTTCTACCAGGAACAAACGCTGACTGATTTATATTCACAATATCACACAAGCCCTCTTTAATCCGATTCGTAATAATTTTACTAATGCACTTGTAAAGAGTATTGCAACATGAGATGGGTCTATAGTCCGTGATCAACGAAGGAGTACACACTTTCTGAATTAGAGTGATTACCGTATGGTTTAACTGTTGCAAAAGCTGGCCATTATCAAAGAAATCCTTCACAGCATGACATACATCGTGGCCCACAATATCCCAAGCCTTCTTGAAAAACACTGAAGTGTATCCATCCGGCCCCGGGGATTTGTTACCGGCTATAGAAAACATAGCCAATTTAATTTCCTCGTCAGTAATGTCCCTAACCATATTAGCAGCTTTATCTGGCGATAAAACATTTCGAAACAAATCAGGCGAAGGCTGCATAGTAATGTTCCCCACACTCCCAAAAAAAATCCGTATAATGATCAACCAGAACTTGCTGAACCATACCGCCTTCATGCAGATTGCCGCCACCATCTCTAATGGTAAAAATCCGACTCCGATGGTTCTTCGCTTTAATAGTGTTATGAAAAAACTTAGAATTGGAATCCCCCACCGCAAGCCACTCAACTTTAGACTTCTGTTTCAAAAATAAACCTTCGTCTTTAACCGCCTCCTTGTAATCATGCACCAACTGATCAAGCTGGTCTTTCAAGACATCATTTAGAGGATCATTATCAATGGCCTTTTGACAGTCCTCCAAAACTTTCCTAGTCACTTTAACCTTTTCGTATAAATTCCCTTGCTTAAAGAACAACTTCCTTAACGGAGTTTTGAGCAACTTCAGCTTATTCACCACTTGGAACATATGAAAACCTTGAATATCCCTACTCCAAATCGAACTAACTTCGTCCAGAAACCCGGGTTTATCAGCGATCAAGTTAACAAACTTGAATGGTTTCAGCTTGTCTCTAGTAACATTAGGCAGCTTCAGAATACATGGGCTATGGTCAGAGATTCGATAGGGCATCAATCAAGCACACATTCCCCATAACCCTATCAAGTTTCTTTAAAATGGTAGCACGTTTTTTCTGATTATTGGTCCACGTAAACTGAAGGCCCGACCGATTAAGATCAAACACTTCAATTTCATGAACACAATCCTTAAATTCCCTGCTCCCAATACTTAGATTTGAAGAACCAGCAAAAACATCATCATGAAACAACGCCTCATTGAAATCTCCCATCACGGACCATGGCTTATCATGCATGAACGTACCATGCCTACGAAGATTACTCCATAACTCTCTCCTCCTATTATACTGATTGTGCGCATTCACAAAAGAACAAAACAGAGACTTTCGGTCCATCTTAAAGACAATCTGGGTGTGAATGACTTGATCTGAGTGAGATAAAATCATAACATCCACCATATTAGGATCCCACCCCACCATTATTCGGGTTCCCTTATCACAGCAGTCATCATTTGACACCCAGTCCCAGAACCCACAAACTTTCTTGCAAACCGTAGCCACATTAGACGAATCTACATGAGTTTCCATAATTGCACAAACCTGAACGTGATTATCCAGCAACATCTGGCGAACCTCCTTCTGTTTCAGGGAGCGGTTCAACCCCCTTATGTTCCATGCAGCAACACTACCCATTTAAACCTTCTTGACCGGGTGTGCTTGCACCCTCAGGTTTACTTTTATCCAACTTCGCATCCATAAATTTAGGTATTTCAGCTAAGAGGTCGTCAACCTCCACTCCATCCACCAAAATCCATCCGTACCCTTTTTATTACCTTTAGTTTTCATCGAAGACGGATCCTTCCCACTATGCACAGGCGGCTTATTCGAGTCTTCCACATCCATATCTTGTAAAGCATCAAACGGGTTTGAGACAACAACATTAGGATCAGATTTTAACGTAGGACCTCTTGATGATGACGATGTTTCTCCAGTTGACTTCGCATTCGGTACTGACCGATACACTAGCTTAGGTTTCTGGTTTTTCACATGAAAGCCTTGCTGACCAGGTTTTTTATTTTTTCCTTTAGAATTAACATCCTGAAAATCATCCGACATCTTCCTAGTATTGTCCGGCACATTGGTTTTTGGTTTTTTAGGACACGAACAATCCTCATGGCCAAACACACCACATCCAGCACACCTTAAGGGTTCCCAATCATACTCAATGTTAATCTCAGCGAAAGAATGCCGAACACCTTCCAAATCCGGAACCGCAACTTTAATCCTCCTAACCAAATCCCTACCAGCATTGACCTCGATTAAAGCCCTGGCAAAACTGCTACGACCCCATGATTCCGAGCACATCGTCGCAGTAAACGAGTCAAGCATCTTAGGAACCCCTATTTTAGTTGCTAACAAGCTCACTTAAGTATATAATTATTTGATAATTATATACTTAAGTGTGGACTTGTATAAATCATCACATACGAACAGTTTATCATCCATATGTGCGAATATACATGTTTGGACATGAATTAAATATAAGTGGGACTCATACTTTTATATTATATGTGGACTATATTCCTCCATCATGTGCAGACTGTGTACTCAAATAATTACCTATACAAACATAATAATTATACTCAAACAGGCCTATTAATCTTGCAAGGGCAGACACCATTTTCCAATCACATGTTCTGAGAGTTATAAATTTTCAAACACATACTGACATATTCCATTACCCATGCTATTCGGCGCACCATACTCATCATATATATGCACTAAATTGGCTAATATGCACATACATATATCCAAACACATATCACACCAAGATCATAACGTCACATAACAACTTTGACTGCACAAATATAAACGTATCAATCATCTGTTAATTTCCATTCGTGCACTTAATCCGAGCATCATCATTGAACAGTTTTGAGATCATAACTAATATCGGTCACATTGCACAAGCATAGTTTCTAACACATCAACACATGTTCACACAGAATTGACAGTTAACAAATTAGACAAACAAGGGATAACACTAACCGATGATGGTGATCCCGACTGGGGGTTTTGCTACTGCCGTCCACAACTTGATTAGGGTTTGCGAAATATGGTGAAAGTTGTGTATTACCCTTCAGGTTTACGTATACATAAAAACAAGGGAAAGGAGTTGGGCCGAGTCCAATAATATTGAGGGATTGGTCCGAGAAGCATTAAGTTCAAGAATTATTTTAAGGAGGTTAGGCCAGGTTGTTTTAAATGATGGCGGCCTCATGACATCCACAAGGCCCAACTCAACCTAATAGCCACTAAGCACATAACATACACAATCACGTTTAACAATCAGTATGTTTACTAAAGTCAAGTGTAAAATAATTTTTATCATCGAAAGGAGACGTGAAAGAGGAATAATAGTAAAACAGGATCACGTGACTAAGAGGCACTAAGCTTGAAAGTTCGGGTTGTCACATCATCCCCAACTTGAAAGAAATTTCGTCCCGAAATTTGACAAGTAACCACAGAGGAACGAAGTGAGAAAATCAAGACTGCTGCGGATTTTTGCTCAGGTGCTACATCATCCCCAACTTGAAATGGAATTACATCCTGAAATTCACCAGTAGTACCAGAATTAGACTGATCAGCAGGAAAAAGTTGAGTATACTTGAGCTTCATCTGATCTTCACGCTCCGACGTGTACTCCGGTCCACGTCTTGAGTTCCAACGAACTCTAACAATCGTGGTATGACTATGTTAACGAACCTTGACTTTCTGGTCCATGTGTTCGATAAATTCCTCCAGTAAAGGTATCGCACGTGTTTCATCCGACAACCACTGCCTTAGATCCAAAACATAAATGATATCATGCACGTTACTCAATTCGTCGGGTAACTCGAACTTGTAGGTTATGCTACCGATTCCTCCCAGACTGTTGAATGGTCCATCATGATGTCAGTTAATCTCGCCATGCTTCCCAAGCATCCCACACCCTCCCAGGGTGAGACTTTCAACACGATACGATCGCCTACAGCGATCTTCCAGCGTTCCCCAAGTTTATCAGCTTTCCTGGCGGTCACGCGTTGCCGCCAATTGACTCCCGACCTAAAACAACCTTCCCAAGAGTTTCGAGTACCAGTCCTGGACCAGTAATTAAGTTGTCAACCATCTCAGTCTAACAAGAAGGTTGACATGATTATCTATGTAGTGTCTCCACAGAGCTGTCTGGTTACCAAGATGATAACTGCTGCAGTAGCACTCAACCATAGGTAAGAGTCCTTCCAATTTGCACCAAGGCCAGTCACACACATGCTCGTAGCATGTCTTCGAGTGCCAAGAGAGTTCGTTTTCTCTGATCGTTTGCCCAACGGCGATAAGCAATGCTCTGGTCCTGACGTGAGACAAGGGTGTTGTGTATTGCCTGACTTAGATCATGCATAGATCAAATTCAGAGGTAACAGGAGTTGGCACCTCGTGCCCTACACCCGCCTCTCTCCGAGGAATATTCACAAGCTGCGAAGACTCGTCAGTTCATCGATTGCACGAAGATGTGCTAATAATGTGAGTCCATCAACTATCACCCAGGTGATAATGTTTCCGCTTCGAGTTGTAAGTAGACCAGTGATAACACCCCTGGCGGTCTATTCTCATTCCCATATATGTGTTTCTGGTTGCTATTATCCCACCTTGACTTTCCCACAAGTCAAACATCGTTCTCATGCATTGCTGTGTGGGCCTTTAGGCCCGGTCATCCGTACATGATCTTCAGGTTTTAATACATACTATCAAAACTCAGATGAATAGGATATCGAGACCCATGTGCTTCACCTGCACCCATTCCCCAAGGTTGCTGTATGGTGAGGTCCATATTCGTTCCATGAAGTAGCGAATATCGTCCGACCTGCCAAAGGTTGCTTCCCCCTACCCCGCATGGGTCAATCTTGAGAACTCTCCTCCTTCAGTTCTCCAGTTTGAATAGGGCGAGTCGGATCAGGAAAGTTAGAGTCGATAGTGAGCTGCAAAGCTCGTGCACGTTCAAGTTTCATAGTTGTAATCATCCAGAAGTTCTCTCCAGCGATGCCATTAACTGATTTAGCTCTGTCGAAGCCAAGGTACACGGGAGGCCCTTGTGATCGGTCTAAATAACGCACCTGGTACCGTCCAAGTAATGCCTCCATCTAAAATCCCAAGACCACGGTTTTCACCGCCAGTTGTGTGTCGTGCGGTTCCTCTTTGTAACTCCATCACGTAAGTCATCACCTTCTCGTGTTGCGTCGGTGTGTAACTAGAACTCTGATTCGAACCATCATGATATACCACTAAATCACCCGCACCCTCAGGTAAAGACGATGCTCAGTGCATTGCAGAGTTAGAATTCGAAAGCTGAAAAGACGTCCTCCTGTTTCGTCTCTCATGAACACAGCACCCTGCTGTGCTAAAGAGATTTAAATTGTGCGACCTTCGTAAATCCTGTGAGTAAGCTGCAATATTATCTGGCGAAACAAGGAATTGCTGCATCCCCGAAGAAATCATTGGTGTCGATCAGTTTCTAACAAAATGGATCTTTTGCAAGATCCTCGTGTGTTTCCACTTCATTGGTTACATGCTCAAAATGTATCTCTCGAATCCAGATGCTACATTCAACAAGACTTCACACGGAATGGCTCTTCCCTCAGGAGCTCTAAATTAAGACACAGATGCCGTCCAACACGTCGTCAATAAGCTTAGCCGATTCATGTGATCCATACAGCTGCTGATGTGATGATTAGCCCAAAAGTCATGGAATACAAAGTCGCAATAGCCGTTCTGCGTTTGATATGCTGTTGTAGGAATCATTTTTCCTTTGGACTTCCATCTGATGAGTTCGTTCGTTAGTTATACCTCGAATAGGATCTTAACCCTTGCAGCTGGTCAACCAGTTATCAATACATGGTCGAGGCAAACAGTTCTTGAGTGTCACCTTACTGAGTTCTCGATAGTCAGTACACATGTCCAACGATAAGGCTTATCTTTATGGATATAATCGGGGCTCCCCAGAGTGAAAACTAGAACCGACAAAACTTCTGTCCCACAGTTCCTGTAGTTGATTCGATAGTTCTTGTAATCCTCCTGGCGCAAGACCGTAAGAAGTACAAAGAATCATAGTTGCCTCTGGCGTGGGATCAACTGAGAGTCCATCTAACAGTTGTGGAAGTAAACCTGAAAGTTCCTCGAGTAGCTCACCAAAAGAAATCACGAACAGTTGCTGGATCCTCAATCCCCTTTCCTTAATCTTAACATCGGTAACGGTTACTAACATAGCGGGGTAATCCCTCCGTAGACACTTCTAGGTTTCCATTGCTGACATGATGCTAACCTTTACACCACTCTGACACTTCAGAGTATAAAACGGCGCAAAATTTTTCTTCCCACAAGGTATATCTACGCGATATCTAGATGACCAGCTTACACAACTACTGCATTGAAACCATCAAGGTTAACAGAAAGAAAGTCGAGGTCGTACACTTGTCCCACAAGGTCGAGTTTGCATCCCAATGCACATATGAGGTTCCCATTGCCTTGCCATCAGCCGTTTTCACAACAGGTTTCGTTTCAATGGGCAACAGGGTTAAACAGGACAGAGACGATTCGATTAGCTACTCGCACTAGTTAACACGTTGCAAAAATCCAGGCGTCGCCCACGCCAATCCTAAATGCCCTTCCATAAGCATCGTTCCCAGTGTTTGTAGTTTTAGTTACGAGAATTTCCAGTACTGTCGTCGTTCCCTTGGTTGTTTGTCGTCTTGAATTATCAATGGCCATCCCATGCCGTAGGCACCTTCATTTCCATACTGTAGGCTACGTTTACCAGTACCTTGATGTTGCCGTGTCTGTTGCCTCGAATGTTGTTGGTCAAAACAGAGTCCTACGAGGCTACGATCTCTCATCGAAAGGGTCCATCATAACACGTTCCGTGCCACGTCCTAAGGCACTGCTCATTGCGCTGGCAAGTATACATTCCATTCTATAGTCCATTGTCATCGTGTATGCCTCATTTGGTTCGTAAGAGTTGACTCCTATAAGTCGCTAACTAGGGTGAATGATTTGATTGAAGCCAATTCGTTGGTGTTCGTTGCTGGTAATCAGGGTCGTCCAAATACTGAGGTCGGTAAAGTACTACACTCATCTCTTGTCCATCGATGTTGCAAGTTGATGGAGTGATACACGGTATGCTGCTAGTGTGTTACAGAGGTGATCGCACTTCGGGATCTAAGGCGCCAATACACTGAGTTCCAACCAAAACGAGGAGTAAGAAGGGTATCGACCAAACATTCGACGATGCGACATCCAACTCATGGATGTTCATACAAGCACCTAACATTCTATACAGTTTGCTAGGCGTTCAGATGGGTGTTCAGGTAATACTCGATAGCATCGAGATTCGAAAGAATTCAGAGAGGAATGAAAAGATCACATTCGAGTAAAAGACAATCACTTCTATGAAACGACACGTTCGCAGGATACGAATGGCTGTTTTCTCAGGATACGAAGATAGATGGGCAGGAAGTCAATATCAAATCTAGTGACAATGTTAATACTCGGAATTCTTTTGAGGCTTTATCGAAGATAGATGGGCAGGAAGTCAAGGATGACAATGTTTTGATGAAAAAGGTGATCAATAATAGTGGGAAGCAAACTAAGTATGATGAAGAGGTGATAGAAATGGTTCTGATGGAAACTGCTAAGTTCATGAGGAATGATAACCATGAAGAGGTTGCTGAGGGGGCAAGCACTCCCGGTCAAATCGGTATCCATGGATAGTATTCTTACTTGGAATATAAGGGGTTTGAACCAACCCCTGAAACAAAGTGAGGTTCGTGTTCTCATGTCAGAAAATAAAGTTTCGATGTGTGCTATCCTTGAGTCTCATGTGGATGTCATTAATCTTGATAGAGTATGTAAAAATGTTTTTAGAAACTGGAGTTGGACTTCTAACGGGGGGTTATGTCAGCGGGGCACTAGGATAATTCTCGGCTGGAATAGTGATGTGGTGGATGTCATGATTTTGTCCCAAACGGAACAGGTCATCCATGCTCAAATCTGGTCCAAAGCTGATAATACGACTATTTTTTGCTCATTTGTTTATGCGAAGAATAAATACCAAGAGCGAAGAAGCCTTTGGGAGGATTTATGTAGGCATAAGTTGTTGTGTATGGATAAGGCTTGGTTCGTTATGGGTGATTTTAATGCTGCTCTTCATCTTGATGATTCGCTGTTTGGAACATCCAGTCAATCTATCGGAATGCGGGAATTTTTTGATTGTGTTCAACAGTCGAAGCTTGTGGATGTTAAAGGACATGGTATTCATTATACTTGGAACCAGAAACCGAAAGAAGGGATTGGTTTACTTAGGAAAATTGATCGCGTAATGTGTAATGTCAAGAGTCTAGAGGTATTCTCTGATGCTTATGTTATATATCACCCGAGTCGTGTGTCTGATCACACACCGTGTATTTTGAAACTGACCAATATGACAAAGTCCTCTCGGCCGAAGCCTTTCAAGTTTGCGAATTTTATTACTTCCAAACTTGAATTCAAAGTTTGTGTGGAGCGTGAGTGGGCGAAAACGATTGACGGGGTTTCTATGTTTTCGGTTATTAATAAGTTAAAGAATCTGAAACCAGGGCTCAGGAAGATCCTTTTTCAGCAAGGAAACTTGCATAAGATAGTAGATGAGCTGCGTAAAAATTAGATGAAGTTCAAAAGCTGATGGACATAAACCCTCTTGATGTTGAAATTCGGAAAAAGGAGCAAGAATGTCTTCAAGAGTTCCAAATTACGGCTTATGATGAGGAGTGTTTTTTGAAACAAAAATCGAAGGTGGAATGGCTTTGTGCGGGGGACTCTAATACAGCTTTCTTTCACAATAGTGTTAAATGCAAAAACAATCGAAGTAAAATCCTATGCATCCGGGATGTGGCTGGTAATCGGTTTGAAGGAGATGAAGCAGTGGCAGCGCTTGTCAATCATTATTCGAGTTTTTTAGGCACGGAGGACCCTGTATCCAGCATTAACATGACTGATGTCTTTGTTAATGTTGTGAGTACTAATGAAGCCGAAAATATGGTCAGACGTGTTACGCGTGATGAAGTTAAAAACGCTATGTTCAGTATAAGTGAATACAAAGCCCCGGGGCCGGATGGCTATACATCAGCGTTCTTTAAAAAGGCGTGGGAGATTGTAGGTGATGAGGTTACGAATGCAATTCTAGATTTTTTTGAAAATGGTAAAATTCTGAAACAGTTAAATCACACAATCTTGGCGCTTATTCCAAAAGTGGATACCCCTGATACTGTTCTTGATTACCGTCCCATTTCTTGCTGTAATGTTCTCTATAAGTGCATCAGTAAGATTATCACGGATAGATTAAAAGGGAGCTTGGAGTCTTTGGTTAGCATTAATCAGTCTGCTTTTGTGCCAGGCAGGCGGATTTCTGATAATATTCTCTTAACTCAAGAGTTGATGCACAATTATCACTTGAATAAAGGTCCTCCCAGATGCGCGTTCAAGATCGATATTCAAAAAGCATATGATACCGTTAGTTGGTCGTTTTTGGAAAAGATTCTCTACCAATTTGGTCTTCATAGGAAAATGGTGAAGTGGATAATGGTTTGCGTTAGTACGGCTACTTATTCTTTGAGTATCAACGGCAACCTTCACGGTTTTTTCAAAGGGAGAAGGGGGCTTCGCCAAGGGGATCCGATGTCCCCGTACTTGTTCACGCTTGTCATGGAGGTGCTTACTTTATTACTCCAAAAGGTAGCTCGCTCAAGCTCATCATTTAAGTACCATGCTCATTGTACTAAGCAAAAAATAATAAATGTATCCTTTGCGGATGATTTGTTTATCTTTGTACATGGGAATATTGATTCGGTTAGCAGGATCAAGGCCGCCTTGGAGGAGTTCACGAGTATATCGGGTCTTGTCCCGAGTCATGCCAAAAGTACGATTTTCTTTTGTAATGTTCCTCAGCAGGTTCATCAGGAAATTCTGAATGCTTTGCCTTTTCGTGAAGGTTCCCTTCCGGTTCGCTATCTAGGTGTGCCGTTGATCACATCAAGGTTAACTGCTGGGGATTGCAAGACTTTAGTGGACCGAATGGATAAAAAAGTTAACAACTTGATGACAAAAACTCTATCTTTTGCGGGTAGATTGCAGCTTATTAACTCGGTCCTCTCATCCATGCACATTTATTGGGCTTTGGTGTTTGTTATTCCGGCTCGTATCATTAATGATCTTGAGAAGCGTTTACGTCGTTTCCTATGGAATGCTGGTAACGTGGGAAAAATTAAAGCTAAGGTTGCGTGGAATGATATTTGTCTTCCTAAAATGGAGGGTGGCCTAGGCATTAGACGAATAGGGGATGTGAATAGAGCCCTTATTACCAACCATATTTGGAGTATCCTTCTTAAAAGAAAATCCCGATGGGTGCAATGGATTTATGATCATAAATTGAAGAATCAAAATTTCTGGGATGTTCAACCTAGGGGAAGCATGAGTTGGGGGTGGAGAAAGATTTTATCCGTCCGCAATGTGGTTTGGCCGTTCATCTGGAAAGTAATTCGGAGTGGGTTGCAAACAAATGCTTGGAGTGATAATTGGTGTCACCTAAGCCCCCTCAGGGCGTTTATAACTCCAAGACACATTGCAAACGCGGATTCAACCTCCAAAGTTCAGTCGCGGATTTACTAGATGGGAATGCTCAATGGAAATGGCCTCAAGCTTGGTATGATACCTACCCAGTTTTAATTGGTTTGGCAATTGATCGGCCTAGTATTCAGTTACAGGATCGCACGGTTTGGAAGGATTTGGAAGGTAATGTCTCGCACTTTAGCTCCTTGATAGTGTGGGATACCATTCGGTACCGTAATCATCCTATTAATTGGGCGAGCATGATTTGGTTTAGTCAATGTATTCCTAGGCATTCTTTTCTACTATGGTTGGTTATAAAGAATAAACTGAAGAGTCAAGATCGACTGAAAGTTTGGGAAGCGGGCAGTGAAACAAACTTAAGGCTGATGTGTTGCCCTCTATGTCAACATGACCGTGATTCAAGAAACCATCTTTTTTTCTCGTGTATATTCGCATCGCAGGTATGGCGGAGTATTAAGTCGATGGTGGATATGGATAATGTGAGCGATTCTTGGGACTCTATTTCGGATTGGATGGATCAACATTCGAATTCAAAGAGACTGGAGCATGTTGTGTGCAAATTGGTTCTAGCGGCGTCAGTCTACTTCATATGGCAAGAACGTAACAACAGATTATTCTCTCAAGTTGAGTGTTCGGCTGCTCAGGTTATAGAGAAGGTTAAAAATTTAGTTCGTCTTAGGAAGATGGGGTTCAAGTTCCAAGTCCATGTTGACTATAATAAAATTCTGAAGAAGTGGAAGATCCTGGCAAGGGCGCTAGATGAAGACTCGGGCTAACGCAGATTCTTTGGTTGTCTAGTCTTGGTATGTCAAGGCTAGTTATGTGTGCTACTTCAGGCACACCTTCTGTACTTATTTGAATTTTTATAAAATTTACCGGGGTAACCCTTTACCCAAAAAAGACAATCACTTCTATGATTCCCATAGGTTTGTTATATTTTTCATCGATCAAATAACGGAACGGAACCCCTTTTTCACTTGTTAAGCCTCACTGGGACTCGCATGCACCCCACATTATTATTATGTGTGCACCCACAATAATATTGTGATTTGCATGCTCATCTCAGTTCCTCCTAACTCATGTCAAATGGTCCCTCAAACTCGAGTAGCAACCGAAGAGCATCACAAAACGTAAGTCACGAATTCTTTTTTTTGGGGAAATACCACCCTATTAGTCATACAACACATGCAAGTAATACTTGAATTCATACTGTTGTGCTAAACGTGCAATATCATATGTAAGTGTTCACTAGTTATGCTGTGCAATGAGTAAATGAGAGACGAACCTTGCAATCTGGAGCTGAGTGTCGTGGTCAATTTCGAAACTGTTCGGTTATAGTCTGGTTTTATGAAAACATTTTAAAACCAAGTTCACTATAACCAGTGGCTCTGATACCAAACTGTCACACCCCCCAAAATACCACCTAAGGAATGTCCCTGTTATGTGACAACTGTGCTCTGTAATCAATGAACAATGTAAAACAATGATGATTATTAATAAAACAATGTGTTTTGATGTTATTATGTGTGTTTTTGTGTTTGATGATTTTACAATTTGATTCGGTTCCGATTTCAAGCTTTAAATCGCTTTCTGGAGAGTTATACGCAAACTGGTGCGTAAACGCAGTCAGTTTAGCGCGAGAAACACTTTGGAATAGTGAAATAGGCTTAACATACCTAAAATAACCTTTACATAACTTAGAAATAAATTTTGGATGGTTTGGTGTGTTGAAAACAAGTCTATTTAATCGCAGGGACTATTTGTGTCAAACTGCGAAACTATACCGATTTGTATGGTATCGAAGTGTCCAGAACTTGATCATAAGCTAAACATACCATAAATAACCTAAACATAGCTTAGAAATAAGCTTTGATAGGTTCGGTGTGCGAAAATATGCTTATTTGATCTTACAGAGACTAAAAGTGTCAAAAACGACGTAAGTTTGCATTTTCGCGCATATCTTAGATTCTGACCACATCTGGACATCCAAAATTTTTGTAGACACTAAAATATTTTTATTTTAGTGATCGGCATGCAAAGTTACCGTTCGTCGCTTAATTTGGTTCGTTTTCGCGTCTGTTTGAGTTTCGTCGTAATTTAACGAACAACGCGACCGTACGACCAAACGAGACGACATCCGAGATATTTTTGAGCATGTTTTGAGTTCCCAACACTTTAACTTCATTTTAGAGCCTTGAAATGTGGTTAACGGGGCTTAAACGTGTCAAAAATTGGCCGAAATGCAAGTTTTACAAGTTTAGGGGCTAAATGTGACATTCTGCCAAAGATGGCCAGGCGGCCCGCGTAAGCCTGGCCATATCCTTACGCGGCCCGTGTCAGTGTCACAGATCAGAAACATTGAATCTGGTCATTTAGCTTGAATTTGATGGTTTTGATCTCTAGTTTTCAATGCTATGGGTTGGTTTGTGTGGAGAACAAGTCCCCCAATCATTCTATAACAATTATATGGCCTAGATCATTCCCTCTTCTCCAAGAAATGATCCTAACGGTTTTGCGAAAACTATATAAGGCCATGCTCCCATTCCATTTTCCTTGCATTTGATCTGAGATTTTCTCTAAGTGGTTGTGATATTTCTATTCCTACCTGAGAAATACTTAGAATCAAATCTATTTGGACCCTTTGTAAGTCCTCTTTCATTCTTTTATTGCTTTCCTAGCTCGAAAGTCAAACAGTGTTTGACTTTCAGCTTTGACCATGAGTTGGTCAACAAGAAGTTCGTTTGAACTTCGCAACGTGAGCGTAATCACGATGGTTATAGTCCTTAGTGATTATACCTACTGATTACCACGTTGACTAGGTGTAGTGACGAGTCGTAGTTTTGGTCAAAATACGCATTTAAGCGTATTTTGCAACCAAACTACTTTAGGATATCAAAACACTTTGTTTTGATATCAAAACCTGTTTTCTAACTTAGTTAAGTATGTTTTAGCATGCTTAGCTCGTCACTTTTAGTTTAGTGCTTGTTTAGAGTCGTAAGTCAAGCGGTCTAAACCACCGCTTAGACTTTCGAACTCGACCCGTTTAGTCGATCATTAGGATCCGACCAAGCATGTTTAGTGACCATAGTTGCATAGGGAATAACCTTCCGAGGTTATACCTTATGGTAACCTAGTTTAAGTAGTTGTATGATAAGTAGTTTATATGCCTTAGGTAAATGACCAAAATACGCTTTTCATGCATAATTGGATTTTAAGCATATGTAACCTAAACATTTGTCACCTAACTGATTATGCAACCTATTTAAACATGTTTAGGCATATAATACTTGTCATAGGACTAGTTAGACGTCTCGAACGCGTTTTACGCGAACGACGCGTTAAAGTAGCGTAAGCCACCTTAATGGGCCGTAACGGGTTGAAAGCACTTAGGTTAGGTTCCGATTTAGAATGTGGGCTTTGTTAAACCATATCACATGAGTTCCAACACTCATTTGGTTTACAATACCTCATTCTATCCGATCTTCCGATTTAGGTGTCGAGTTATTTACTAGTGATCCGATTACTAGGTACCACTTGAATCTCCTTGGTTTGTCTGAGCTTCGCTAAGTTCTTTAGATCAAGGATACCCTTCATTCAATGTGAGTACATAGTTCCCCTATTTTACTGTTTTCAATTGTTTTGGGGTGATTCATATGTACTAAATGTTTTCGAGGTTTTAACGATGGTTTTCAAAACGATTTCGATATTTAAATGATGGTTTCAAAAACGATAAAGATGGTTTATATTAAACTAATAACGATTTCAATAATGTGAACGAACTCGATGGTTGAAATTACATAACAAATGACATTCATTAGCATTGATCAAGCCTTCCAGTATTAGGTTATGGTACCATAGGATCTGACAAATCCCGTTATTAGACTACACCCATGGTTATGTGTGGGGGTTATGTAGGTAACGACCAAATCTGATGATTGTTAACTTACCCTTTGTTGGTTTGTTAATACGATAAACGAGGTGGTTGAGTCACGAAGGTTTGAATGTTATTAGCGAGGCAACCATAAGTAGTTTCACAATTTAAAACGAATACGATTTTGGGACAAATTAAACGATTTGGAACGACTTAAACGATATAAACGATTTGAACGAACGATTGGTTTTGGGTAGTGATTAGATAATGGGACGGGTGTAGCATGATAAAAGCATGGTAAATACGCCACTGGTACATCTTATACATAAGTGCTTTTATCATATTACATTGCGTGACATTATTTAGTTCACATGGAAAACGATTTTGAAACGATATCACACAACGAGGTTTTCGAAATGATATAAACCATACGAGTTTTATTAATGAGTTTTTAACGAGATGTTTTACGAATTGGTTTACTAAAACAAATGTTTTGGGGTTAGGAATCATGGCTACGAGATTTTACAAATTATAACCATCTTGATTTGAGTTGGTTAATCATGTTGCAATATTATATACTTTTCAAAACAAGGTTTTCGAGGTATTGCAATATATGTAGACAAGCCATGATTCCGATACTCTTACAAAACCTATGTACTCGCCAACATTTCTTTGCTGACTATGTTTTTACATATGTTTCAGGTGATTTTGCATGATGATTGCTAGGGAGCATGTTCACTTAGGATTTGGACGTGGCCTTAGTGACATAAAAACGATAGTAGACGATGTTTAATTTGTTTGTTTGGTTTAAGACAATGTACATTATTCGATAATTCAATAAAATGAAACTTTTAATTACCATGGTTGTTGAAACGATGATTCTGTTACAACACTCCCCGATGTTTCCGCCACGGTTTTGTTGTTTTAACGTGGTCGGGGTGTGACAGAAGAGTTGGTATCAGAGCCAATGGTTATAGGGAATCAGGTTATTAGCATTGCTTTGACCTAGACTATAACTTTCTAGGACCCCAACGCAAGTTTACTTGTGTTTAGATTTTAAAACAATATCGTCACCTATCCTTAGGTGATAACCACAACGAGAACACAATAACGAATCCGCTTCAAAAATTAATCATCTATCCTTGGATGATGGATTGTAAGGTTTTGAACCTTCTGTTACAAGGTTTTGAACCCTTTCAGTTTGATTCCTTTTTCGGCTTTGTGCCTCTTGAGTTCTCAAAATCTCGTCAAAGTTTGGGTCTAAATAATGTGAACACGTGCAAACTAGAAGAGTGAATGCCTGTACCCTGAGTTTTCTGTCTAAGGCTAGAGTGTTCGTACAAATCCGCAATATCGGACCAGTCACTCTTACCTAGGAACTCTTGGGGTGAGTGTTCACTTATAGGTGAGCATGTCTTCGGTGATACATTATTATGACCCATTTACTTTGATTAGTCACTGTGTGTCATTTGTTTGTTCGAGGTAACGAACAAATGATCGCACTCCTTGTGTTTTGTCTATGTTTTCAATACCTCTTTTGTTTCTCCAATTGTCGACCTCACTCGTTTCTCATGTTTTTTTGTTAGACAATGCCTCCTCGACGCGAAGCTCGAACCTTTACTGCTGAGGAAGTCGCAGCCCTTGTCTCTCAGCAAATGGCTGATGTGCTTCCAGGCGTTGTGACCCAAATCCACGCGCTATACAACAACAATAATAACAACAACAATAACGCACAATGTAATTTCAAGAATTTCAATTCTGCGAAGAGGCTTAAGTTTTCTGGGTCACAAGGAGCAACTGCGCTCCTGCAGTGGTTTGAGAGTATCGAGAGCACATTCAGACATGTGCAGTGTCTGAATGCGTGCAAAGTTGAGTTTGCTTCAAGCGTGTTTGAGAAGCGAGCTCTTACATGGTGGAACGGAGTTATGTGTGATAGGGGTGCTGAAGTGGCATTAGCACAAACTTGGGAAGAGCTCCGAGCTCTCATGATGAGAGAGTTCTGTCCCCGTCACGAAATCCGAGCTTTGGAACGAGAGTTTGACGATCTGAAACAAGACGGGGGAGAACACCGTGCCTATACGGATCGATTTGAGGAGCTTAGTTTGTTGTGTCCCACTATGGTTACCCCACTGGAAAAAGCAATCGAGAGGTATATCGATGGTTTACCCGATTCCATTCAGGATATTGTGACTGGCGTTAATCCTACTACCGTCCGTCAAGCGATTGAGTTGTCGGCTACCCTGACTGAGTCCCAAGTCAGGAAGGGAAAACTTACCCGCAAGGGTGATAAAAAGAAGTCGACCGATTCTGACACGGAAAAGGGTAAGGGAAAGAAGCAGGGCGAGTCTTCTAAAAGGTCAAGGAAGCGCAAGGCTTCCCAGAACTTTGCTGTCACCAACCAGACTGCTCAGAACCCACCGACTCAACCTCCTGCTAAGAAAGCGTATGCTGGTACTGCACCACACTGTGCTCGATGCAATGGTCACCATGTTGCCCAACAGGACTGTAAACAGTGTGCTACGTGTGGTAGACTTGGGCATTTGGCCAACATTTGTCGTTTTGGTCAAAATCAGGCTGCTCAGGTTCCAGCACAAGCTCAAGGGAATGCTGCGAGATTCCCACCTGGTTCGTGTTTCAATTGCGGAGAAATGGGTCATTTCCGCAACAATTGCCCAAGATTGGTAAACACGAATGCGAATGCGAATGCAAACGCAAACGCGAATGTGAATCCCGCTCGTGGACGAGCATACAATATGAACGCGAATGAGGCGAGGGCAGACAACGAAGTTGTTAACGGTACGTTCCTTGTTAACAATCAACTTGCATCTGTTCTTTTCGATTCTGGTGCCGATAGGAGTTTTGTTTCGTTATCCTTTGAGCCTTTACTTGCAATACCTAGAACTAAACTGAGGAAACCCTTATCTGTCGAGGTTGCGACTGGTAAACCTCTTGTTCTCGATTCTGTTGTTCATGGTTGTCAATTGAACCTCGATAACCATCTTTTTCCTATTGATCTCATACCGATGCAACTTGGAAGTTTTGACATTATCGTGGGGATGGATTGGCTAACCAAACACCATTCCGAGGTTGTTTGTTTCGATAAGATCATTCGTATTCCTCTTTTGTCTGATGTCCTAGAGGTTTGTGGCGAGAAACCATCTGGTGGATTGAAACTCATGTCGTGCACGAAAGCCCAAAGTTGCCTACGAAAGGGGGATATGTTGCTTTTCTGGCACATGTCACTGAGGAGAAAGGCAAGAGCAAGAATATTCAGGATATTCCAATTGTTCGGGATTATCCAGAGGTGTTTCCTGATGAACTGCCTGGTTTGCCTCCAATTCGTCAAGTTGAGTTTCATATTGACCTTGTACCCAATGCCAACCCAATTGCGAAAACACCTTATCGTCTTGCACCGTCTGAGATGCAAGAGTTATCGAAACAGCTTCAAGAGTTATCTGATAAAGGATTCATCCGTCCAAGCTTTTCGCCCTGGGGTGCTCCTGTCCTCTTTGTGAAAAAGAAAGATGGATCTTTTCGAATGTGCATCGATTATCGTGAGCTTAACAAGCTTACCATCAAGAATCGATATCCCCTACCTTTAATTGATGATCTCTTTGATCAGCTGCAAGGTGCTACCTGTTTCTCCAAGATTGATCTGCGTTCTGGGTATCATCAGCTTCGTGTATTCGAAGAAGACATTCCCAAAACTACATTCCGCACTAGATATGGGCATTATGAGTTCACAGTCATGCCTTTTGGTTTGACAAATGCTCCAGCCATCTTCATGGACTTAATGAATAGGGTCTGTAAACCTTATTTAGACAAGTTCATCATTGTGTTCATCGACGATATTCTCATTTATTCGAAGTCTCGAGCCGATCTCGAGCAACACCTTCGTTTGACACTGGAACTCCTAAAGAAGGAACAACTTTTTTCTAAATTCTCCAAGTGTGAATTTTGGCTTAAAGAAGTTCAGTTTTTGGGACATATTGTCAACGAGCAAGGTATTCATGTGGATCCATCCAAGATTGTAGCAATCAAGGATTGGAATACACCAATGACCCCAACAGAAATTCGATCTTTTCTTGGCCTTGCTGGTTATTATCGTCGGTTTATTTCGAACTTCTCGAAGATTGCGGTTCCACTCACTGCTTTAACTCAAAAGAATAAGCCTTTTGAGTGGGGACCCAAGCAAGAAGAAGCGTTCCAAATGCTCATGTTCTATCTCTACCCGAGGGAAACGGTGATTATTAATAAAACAATGTTTTTTGATGTTATTATGTGTGTTTTTGTGTTTGATGATTTTACAATTTGATTCGATTCCGATTTCAAGCTTTAAATCGCTTTCTGGAGAGTTATACGCAAACTGGTGCGTAAACGCAATCATTTTAACGCGAGAAACACTCCGGAATAGTGAAATAGGCTTAACATACCTAAAATAACCTTTACATAACTTAGAAATAAGTTTTGGATGGTTTGGTGTGTTGAAAACAAGTCTATTCAATCGTAGGGACTATTTGTGTCAAACTGTGAAACTATACCGATTTGTATGGTATCAAAGTGTCCGGAACTTGATCATAAGCTAAACATACCATAAATAACCTAAACATAGCTTAGAAATAAGTTTTGATAGGTTCGGTGTGCGAAAATATGCTTATTTGATCTTACAGGGACTAAAAGTGTCAAAAACGACGTAAGTTTGCATTTTCGCGCATATCTTACGTTCTGACCACATCTGGACATCCAAAATTTTTGTAGACACTAAAATATTTTTATTTTAGTGATCGGCATGCAAAGTTACCGTTCGTCGCTTAATTTGGTTCGTTTTCGCATCTGTTTGAGTTTCGTCGTAATTTTACGAACAACGCGACCGTACGACCAAACGAGCCGACATCCGAGATATTTTTGAGCATGTTTTGAGTTCCCAACACTTTAACTTCATTTTAGAGCCTTGAAATGAGGTTAACGGGGCTTAAACGTGTCAAAAATGGGCCGAAATGCAAGTTTTACAAGTTCAGGGGCTAAATGTGACATTCTGCCAAAGATGGCCAGGCGGCCCGCATAAGCCTGGCCATATCCTTACATGGCCCGTGTCAGTGTCACATATCAGAAACATTGAATCTGGTCATTTAGCTCGAATTTGATGGTTTTGATCTCTAGTTTTCAATGCTATGGGTTGGTTTGTGTGGAGAACAAGTCCCCCAATCAGTCTATAACAATTGTATGGCCTAGATCAATCCCTCTTCTCCAAGAAATGATCCTAATGATTTTGCGAAAACTATATAAGGCCATGCTCCCATTCCATTTTCCTTGCATTTGATCTGAGATTTTCTCTAAGTGGTTGTGATATTTCACTTCCTACCTGAGAAATACTTAGAATCAAATCTATTTGGACCCTTTGTAAGTCCTCTTTCATTCTTTTATTGCTTTCCTAGCTCGAAAGTCAAACAGTGTTTGACTTTCAGCTTTGACCACGAGTTGGTCAACGAGAAGTTCATTTGAACTTCGCAACGTGAGCGTAATCACGATGGTTATAGTCCTTAGTGATTATACCTACTGATTACCACGTTGACTAGGTGTAGTGACGAGTCGTAGTTTCGGTAAAAATACGTATTTAAGCGTATTTTGCAACCAAACTACTTTAGGATATCAAAAACACTTTGTTTTGATATCAAAACCTGTTTTCTAACTTAGTTAAGCATGTTTTAGCATGCTTAGCTCGTCACTTTTAGTTTAGTGCTTGTTTAGAGTCGTAAGTCAAGCGGTCTAAACGACCGCTTAGACTTTCGAACTTGACCCGTTTAGTCGATCATTAGGATCCGACCAAGCATGTTTAGTGACCATAGTTGCATAGGGAATAACCTTCCGAGGTTATACCTTATGGTCACCTAGTTTAAGTAGTTGTATGATAAGTAGTTTATATGCCTTAGGTAAATGACCAAAATACCCTTTTCATGCATAATTGGATTTTAAGCATATGTAACCTAAACATTTGTCACCTAACTGATTATGCAACCTATTTAAACATGTTTAGGCATATAATACTTGTCATAGGACTAGTTAGACGTCTCGAACGCGTTTTACGCGAACGACGCGTTAATGTAGCGTAAGCTACCTTAATGGGCCGTAACGGGTTGAAAGCACTTAGGTTAGGTTCCGATTTAGAATGTGGGCTTTGTTAAACCATATCACATGAGTTCCAACACTCATTTGGTTTACAAGACCTCATTCTATCCGATCTTCCGATTTAGGTGTCGATTTATTTACTAGTGAACCGATTACTAGGTACCACTTGAATTTCCTTGGTTTGTCTGAGCTTCGCTAAGTTCTTTAGATCAAGGATACCCTTCATTCAATGTAAGTACATAGTTCCCCTATTTTACTGTTTTCAATTGTTTTGGGGTGATTCATATGTATTAAATGTTTTCGAGGTTTTAACGATGGTTTTCAAAACGATTTCGATATTTAAACGATGGTTTCAAAAACGATAAAGATGGTTTATATTAAACTAATAACGATTTTAATAATGTGAACGAACTCGATGGTTGAAAATACATAACAAATGACATTCATTAGCATTGATCAAGCCGACCAGTATTAGGTTATGGTACCATAGGATCTGACAAATCCCGTTATCAGACTACACCCATGGTTATGCGTGGGGGTTATGTAGGTAACGACCGAATCTGATGATTGTTAACTTACCCTTTGGTGGTTTGTTAATACGATAAACGAGGTGGTCGAGTCACGAAGGTTTGAATGTTATTAGCGAGGCAACCATAAGTAGTTTCACAATTTAAAATGAATACGATTTTGGGACGAATTAAACGATTTGGAACGACTTAAACGATATAAACGATTTGAACGAACGATTGGTTTTGGGTAGTGATTAGATAATGGGACGGGTGTAGCATGATAAAAGCATGGTAGATACGCCGCTGGTACATCTTATATATAAGTGCTTTTATCATATTACATTGTGTGACATTATTTAGTTCACATGGAAAACGATTTTGAAACGATATCACACAACGAGGTTTTCGAAATGATATAAACCATACGAGTTTTATTAATGAGTTTTTAACGAGATGTTTTACGAATTGGTTTACTAAAACAAATGTTTTGGGGTTAGGAATCATGGCTACGAGATTTTACAAATTATAACCATCTTGATTTGAGTTGGTTAATCATGTTGCAATATTATATACTTTTCAAAACAAGGTTTTCGAGGTATTGCAATATATTTTTCTTGGGTAAAGGGTTACCCCGGTGATTCTATTAAGACAACCGCAAATAAGTACAAGTAGTGAGGATGTGTTCCACACTAGTTCATATACAGGACAAGCCCCATATATGTAAAACAAAAAAACCAAGTAAAAACTATGACACCCCATAACCTAGCCTACTATACATCAGTAGACGAAACAATACAAAAAAAACAAAAATAAAATCCCTCATCCGCCATCATCAAAAATGAAATTGCCAGAAACCGGCAACCCCTTCACATGTACCAAAAAAGATCTATCCATTGGAGAATTTTGTGGAAGAGGTGCTAGCCTTTGCTCTCGAAGATGACGAATGTGTACCCGAGGTCATAAATTCACTAGTTTCATTATAGACTTCAACAACCTCCTCCTCATCCGAATCCTGCTTGTCACTTCTAGTCTGCGCAGCTTTCTTCTCCACTCGACCCACAGTACTACCTCCCTGATTACCATCATCGTCCTTAAGGATGTCAAACGGGTTTGATGTTGAAACCTGGTTATACACCGGACTCCTCAAGGACGATTTTGGTTTAGGTTTGACAACTGGTCTGTACACTACCTTCGGCTTCTGATTTTTCATATGGAGGCCTTGATTATTAACTTTCTTTTTCTTAGTACCCACATCCTGAAAATCATCATTATTCTTTCCAGAATCCCCACTTGAAGTAACCTGAGGGTTCTTTGGGCATGAGCAATCGTCATGACCAAACACACAGCAAGAGTTCACCTTAGAGGCTCCCAATCATACTCAATTTTGACCTCTACCTTTGAATAACCATTACCATCCAAGGATGGAATTGCAACAATAACACTCTTCTTTAACTCCGCCTCTGCCTGAACCTCAATAAGTGCTCTAGCATAGCTGCTTCTTCCCCAAGACTCAGCACACATCGTGGCAGTATACGAATCCAACATCTTAGGATTCCCAATCTTAGAAGCAACCAAGCTAAGACCATCCTCGGTAAATGCCGCTAACGGCACATCATGCATCTTAACCCAAACTGGAACAGCTTTAATATCCTCTTTTTCCATCTTAATAGAAGCTGACCACTCCTTTAGAATTATCGAAACATTTCTTATCAACCAAGGGCCATCCTCTAGCATTTGATCCATCCCTTCTTTAGTCTTGAACTTAAAGAAAAAGAACCCATTTGCATTCATCATTAACCTAGATAGACCATATTTAACCTAGTTGTTCTTTGCAAAGAAATCCACCACAGGGAATGCCAATCGTTTACCCAGAAAGTACCCATACAAAGTGTTAGCATACCTATCTGTGACTTGTTTAACCGATGTCAATGGAATAACTACGTCTGCTCCATCAACAACTTCACTAGTTTCCATTGCCCTGAAGTTCACCTTAATGTTTTCCTTAGTGTTCTTCACTACATTAGCAAAGGAAATAGGATCCGCAGAACCGGATGATTTTTCCAAACCCTGATCGGCAGCCGACTTCACTTTATCCAAACCTGAAATTGGCGTGTATCCCATACCCGGAGAATCCCAGAAATTCGCATTCAGATTACCTAGTCGAACATGAGCATCGTCAATGATGCTTGAGCTTTCGTTGAAGTTTTTGGGATCAATAGGATTCTGAACCGATCCTCTTCGGGGTAACCAAGTATTACCCTCAACATCGATTACACGGTTAGCAAAAGCTTCAAAAGATACTGCAGGTTTGCCACGATCTTGCGGAAAAGCCCCGTCTGTTTTCTTCTCATCCATTAATCAGAAGCTTGTTGAAAAACACAATTAAGTTTAATGAAAACCTAATGAGTTGATGCCGTCACACCCCAATTAAATTATGCCGTCAAACCCTAATTCAGAATCTTGTCGACAAAACCCTAGATCAGATTTGCAGCAGCCAAAAAGATTTCTTTCAGCAATCAGATAACACCCACTAGATAATCCCAACCTGCCGTAAACAGATTGTAGAAACCCTAGCAGCCGACAACCTTAATATGCTGAAAAGAAACCTGAAAACCTTGTAGCCGTCAACCCTAATACAATCAAGAGATGATGAATCAGCGTAACAACTATGGTACTCTCTCTTTGTAAACCCAAACCAGATTATAATAGAATCCCAAAAAACCATGGCAGCCAAGAGCAAATAACCCAAGAAAGGAAGAAAAAACGTAACCCTAATGCCTAAGAATCGGACCAAAGACGATTATAGTGAATTGCAAAGATAAACAATCCTCATAATCATCAAGTAATCACGAATTTTAGGTCAAGGAAAGGTGTGGTCGCCGTTTTTCTCCATTAGAGAGAGAGAACTAGGGTTTGTAAAGAAGTCGTATTGAGGTATTGCAATATATGTAAACAAGCCATGATTCCGATACTCTTACAAAACCTATGTACTAGCCAGCATTTCTTTGCTGACTATGTTTTTACATATGTTTCAGGTGATGTTGCATGATGATTGCTAGGGAGCATGTTCACTTAGGATTTGGACGTGGCCTTAGTGACATAAAAACGATAGTAGACGATGTTTAATTTGTTTGTTTGGTTTAAGACAATGTACATTATTCGATAATTCAATAAAACGAAACTTTTAATTACCATGGTTGTTGAAACGATGATTCTGTTACAACACTCCCCGACCTTTCCGCCACGGTTTTGTTGTTTTAACGTGGTCGGGGTGTGACATGTTAGGCGTGTGACGTACCAACAATGAGCCACTAATTATATTGAACCCATACAAGTTTCTAAATGAAGTTCTCAATCATTAATAAAATACCATCAACAAGTTTAAATGAAAACCAATATGTTCAGCAGAAGCAAATAGTAAACCAAAGTTAATCTGTTTCAAAACCAAGGTATAGTGTTAAGTATTCAATCACATGAACCTCTCCAGTCGACCCATGACCACTCCAGCTACTCCAGACAGCAAGTTCCCAAATCCAAGATATCTAACGACCTGTGAGCATGCAACAAGTGTATCAGACAACGCTGGTGAGTTCATAGTTTTACGAAAACGTTGGTTACCAAGTGTTTAGTTAATCCATTGAATTTAATTCCGAAAGTAATGTTGATAATGTCTCGATACTGAACAAGACGTCCCCTGATGTATGTTTTGACCTTTCCCCAATGCTCCTATCAAAGTACTGGGCCCGACTGGGTAATTGGTTCACAACCGTCCTCCCCGGTACGGCGTGAGGGTGCCAAACCTAAGTAGCGCTACCAACTAATACCCCGCTACCACCCACGATAGCAAAAGATGGGACTTAAGAGATAGAGAGTGAGAATATTATCCAACATCCCAGTTTTACCCAAAAGATTTATCCCTCCCCGGGATACCCACTGACTGTCCCAAACCACCGGGACGCATGCTCAAAAGTAATGAACTCACCTTTGTTTTGCTCTGTAAGTTTAAGACACGTATTCCAAGTTGGCAATTAGTCCCTATTGTAATTACCAATAACAATCAGTTTCGCATGCACATAAATCACTCATTCCACGCACAATTAATTCACGTTCACATTGTTCACATAACGCACATTTATTGTACATGTAACGCACACCAGCAATCCTAGTCATGACAGTTCATCCATTCATCTAGTGCCATTGCATAATTGCTTAACATGTAACAATTCAAACGTACAACACACATACACACATAATTCGCTCGCATACCCTTCAAGCCCAAAATTAAACATGTGCGGCCCAATGCTTTACACAAGTCCGTTCACTTGAGGCCGAGGGTGCAGCCCATCATCTCAAACAGCCCACTTGATGAGACCCGTCTGGCCCGCCCAGGCTGTTCACTTAAGTCCACCTAGGTTCGGTCAATTAATCATGCGGCCCATTGCAATTAATCTCATGCATAAGGCCCCATAAGTTCATTTGATTTTTGTCGGCCCATATGTAAAGTGGCTAAAATTCAGCCCACATGTTTTATTACTAATTCAGTTATCATGTGTACGGGCTTTTGCTAGAGCCGAACCCCTTAATACAACATACCCACTCAATAATATACTCACAAATAAATATTCAAATTGGATCAACAATATAATTATCCTGCTCTTGTTCATCATCATACAATAATTATCATTCACATGATTTCACTTATTCTTTATCTTATCAATGCTATCATGAATCGTTCTTATCAGTTTGATTAACAGTTCTATGTACAATAACCCTAACTCACACTATCATCACATATACACATACCACCCATTAACCACATTAATCGGTCCACCATGATCACCATAATAGTAACATAATATATATGCAGACAAATAACTAGACCATATTTCTCAATTTGATCAACTCATTTGATAATTATATACTTAAGTGTGCACTTGTATAAATCATCACATACGAACAGTTTATCATCCATATGTGCGAATATACATGTTTGGACATGAATTAAATATGAGTGGGACTCATACTTTTATATTATATGTGGACTATATTCCTCCATCATGTGCAGACTGTGTACTCAAATAATTACCTATACAAACATAATAATTATACTCAAACAGGCCTATTAATCTTGCAAGGGCAGACACCATTTTCCAATCACATGTTCTGAGAGTTATAAATTTTCAAACACATACTGAGATATTCCATTACCCATGCTATTCGGCCCACCATACTCATCATATATATGCACTAAATCAGCTAATATGCACATACATATATCCAAACACATATCACACCAAGATCATAACGTCACATAACAACTTTGACTGCACAAATATAAACGTATCAATCATCTGTTAATTTCCATTCGTGCACTTAATCCGAGCATTATCATTGAACAGTTTTGAGATTATAACTAATATCGGTCACATTGCACAAGCATAGTTTCTAACACATCAACACATGTTCACACAGAATCGACAGTTAACAAATTAGACAAACAAGGGATAACACTAACCGATGATGGTGATCCCGACTGGGGGTTTTACTACTGCCGTCCACAACTTGATTAGGGTTTGCGAAATATGGTGAAAGTTGTGTATTACCCTTCTAGTTTACGTATACATAGAAACAAGGGAAAGGAGTTGGGCCGAGTCCAATAATATTGAGGGATTGGTCTGAGAAGCATTAAGTTCAAGAATTATTTTAAGGAGGTTGGGCCAGGTTGTTTTAAATGATGGCGGCCTCATGACATCCGCAAGGCCCAACTCAACCCAATAACCACTAAGCACATAACATACACAATCACGCTTAACAATCAGTATGTTTACTAAAGTCAAGTGTAAAATAATTTTTATCATCGAAAGGAGACGTGAAAGAGGAATAATAGTAAAACAGGATCACGTGACTAAGAGGCACTAAGCTTGAAAGTTCGGGTTGTCACATCATCCCCAACTTGAAAGAAATTTCGTCCCGAAATTTGAAAAGTAACCACAGAGGAACGAAGTGAGAAAATCAAGACTGCTGCGGATTTTTGCTCAGGTGCTACACAAATCCTTTCCCGATGCCGATGGATTCATGGATGTGAATAGGAAAAAAGTAGCTACGAAGACTTGTTTCAATATGAACAAGCCTAAACCAAAATTTGAGTATCGGCTGGTCAGTTTGTCTAGTAAAGGAGGAGGTGTTTTGGTACCAGCTTCGTTTAAATTCATGGCTAGTAACCCTTTTGATGCTCTTAAGGATGATGTGGGTGATACGGGTCAGAGTAGCAAGCTTTTTGAGCCGGGTCAGTAGGAATATGATGAGGAGGAAGTTTATGAGGTATTTAATGAAACTGATGAGTTCATGATGGAGGGTTCTCGGGCAAGCTGTGACAACTGTACTCTGTAATCGATGAACAATGTAAAACAATGTTAACTATCAATAAAACAATGTGTTTTGGTGTTATTATTTGTATAATTGTGTTTGATGATTTTACAATTCGATTCGATTCCGATTTCAAGCTTTAAATCGCTTTCTTGAAAGTTATACGCAAACTGGTGCGTAAACGCAGTCAGTTTAATGCGACAAACACTCTGGAATAGTGACATAGGCTTAACATACCTTAAATAACATTCACATAACTTAGAAATAAGTTTTGGATGGTTTGGTGTGTTGAAAACAAGTTTGTTCGATCGCAGGGACTATTTGTGTCAAACTGCGAAACTATACCGATTTGTATAGTAACGAACATTCCGGAACTTGATCATAAGTTAAACATACCTTAAATATCCTTTACATGGCTTAGAAATAGGCTTTGATGGGTTCGGTATGCTAAAACAAACTTTATTGATCAATAGGGACTAAAAGCGTCAAAAAGTGCATAAGTTTGTATTTTCGCGCATATCTTACGTTTTGATTATATCTGGACATCCAAAAATTTATGTAATCATTAAAATATTATATTTTAGTGATTGGCATGATAAAATTCCATTCGTCGCTTAATTTGGATCATTTTTGCGTCCGTTACGACTTCCGTCGTAATTAACCGAACAACGCAACCGTACGGCCAAAGGAACCGACACCCGAGATGTTTTCAAGCATATTTCATGTTCCCTATGTTTTAACATCATTGTGGAGCTTGAAAATGGGTTTGACGGGTGTTAGAAGTGCCGATACGCAACGAAACAAGGTGCAGGGGCTAAACTGTCTAACTTTGAAAGTTGTTGGTCTGCAAGTGGCTTACGGACCGTATGCCCCTATTCTTATGGTCCGTAAGGCAGGCCCAGCAACCAAAAACTTGAAATCAGCTACTGTTTGATAGTTCAGGGACTGTTCTTGTAAAATCTTTGTGTGGTAGCCAAGTTATCTCTTCCCCAAGGCTTTGAATCTGCTTTTAACACTTGTATGGACATGATCATTGCTTGGAGGCTACACAATCCATGTGCAATGATCTTGTTAGTTTGCTACAACTATAAATAGCCAAGCACTTTCACTTGTTCATTGCTCATTTCCTCATTCTCTTCTCTATAATCTGATTTGGGAGCTCTCTCATCTGATTGGAAGCTTATTCTTTGTAGAAAAGATAGCAAGGACCCTTAGTGAGCATTCTTTCATTCTTTTATTGCTTACTAGTTTAAAAAGTCAAACAGTGTTTGACTTTCAGTTTGACCAGTCATTGGTTAAGTCAAAGTTCAATTGAACTTTGCAACGTGATTGTAATCACGATGGTTATAATCCTTAGCGATTATACCTACTGATTACCACGTTAACTAGGCGTAGTGACGAGTCAAAGTTTCGGTCAAAATGCGTTTTAGCACGCATTTTGCAACGGAACTATTTTCGGGTATCAAAACCCATTGTTTTGATACCAAATCAGTTTTATAAGTTAGTTAAACATGTTTTGAGATGTTTAACTCATCACTATTAGTATAGTGCTTGTTTAGATTCGTAAGTTAAGCGGTCTAAACAACCACTTAGACTTTCGAACCCGACCCGTTTGGTCGATCATTAGGATCCTACCAAGCTCGATTAGTGATCATAGTTGCATAGGGAATAACCACTGAGGTTATACCTTATGATCACATAGGATTGGTTAGTTATTTGTTAAGTAGCTTGTATGCCCATAGAAAATGACCAAAACGCCCTTTTGAAGCTTAAATCCGTATTTTACATATATGAACACGTTTTTGACATATAATCTGATTTAGTAACATGTTTAGGTATTATTGGGCATGTAAGACTTGACATAGCACATAGTTAACCATCCGAACATAGTTTTACGCGAACGACGCGTTAAGGTAGCATAAGCTACCTTAATGGGTCGTAACGGGTCGAAAGCACTTAGGCTAAGTTCCGATTTAGGATGTAGGCTTTGTTAAACGATATCACATGGGTTCCAACACTCATTTGGTTTACAAGACCTCATTCTATCCGATCTTCCGATTTAGGTGTCGATTTATTTACTAGTGATCCGATTACTAGGTACCACTTGAATTTCCTTGGTTTGTCTGAGCTTCGCTAAGTTCTTTAGATCAAGGATACCCTTCTATTCAATGTGAGTACATAGTTCCCCTATTTTACTATTTTCAATTGTTTTGGGGTGATCCATATGTATTAAAATGATTTCGATATTTTAAACGATGATTTCAAAAACGATTAAGATGGTTTATATTAAACTAATAACGATTTTGATAATGTGAACGAAAATTGTTGGTTGTAACTACATAACGAATGACATTCATTAGCATTGATCAAGCCGACCAGTATTAGGTTATGGTACCATAGGATCTGAAAAATCCCGTTATCAGACTACACCCATGGTTATGTGTGGGGGTTATGTAGGTAACGACCGAATCTGTGATTGTTAACTTACCCTTTGGTGGTTTGTTAATACGAGAAGCGAGGTAGTCGAGTCACGAAGGTTTGAATGTTATTAGCGAGACAACCATAAGTAGTTTCACAATTAAAACGAATACGATTTTGGAACGAATTAAATGATTTGGAACGACTTATACGATATAAACGATTTGAACGAACGATTGGTTTTGGGTAGTGATTAGATAATGGGACGGGTGTAGCATGATAAAAGCATGGTAGATACGCCCTTGGTACATCTTATATATAAGTGCTTCTATCATACTACATTGCGTGTCATTATTTAGTTCACTTGGGAAACGATTTGAAACGATGTCACACAATGAGGTTTTCGAAATGATATAAACCATACGAGTTTTGTTAACGAGTTTTAACGAGATGTTTTACGAATTGGTTTACTAAAACAATGTTTTTGGGTTAAGAATCATGGCTACGAGATTTTATAAATTATAACCATCTTGATTTGAGTTGGTTAATCATGTTGCAATATTTTATACTTTTCAAAACAAGGTTCTCGAGGTATTGCAATATAAACAAGCCATGATTCCGATACTCTTATAAAACCTATGTACTCGCCAGCATTTCCTTGCTGACTTTATTTTTACATATGTTTCAGGAGGTGTTGCGTGATGTTGATTTCTAGGAAGCTTTTGTCACTTAGGATCTGGACGAGGCCTTAGTGACGTAATAACGATAATAGACGATGTTTAATTTGTTTGTTTGGTTTTAAAGACAATGTACAATACTTGATAAATCAATAAAATGAAACTTTTAACTACCATGGTTGTGAAACGATGATTCTGTTACAACACTCCCCGACGTTTCTGCCATGGTTTGTTGTTTTAACGTGGTCGGGGTGTGACAGAAGAGTTGGTATCAGAGCCAATGGTTATAGGGAATTAGGTTATTAGTAATGCTTTGACCTAGACTATAACTTTCTAGGACCCCAACGCAAGTTTACTTGTGTTTAGATTTTAAAACAATACCGTCACTTATCCTTAGGTGATAACCACAACGAGAACACAATAACAAATTCACTTCAACAATTAATCATCTATCCTTGGATGATTAATTACTAGGTTTTGAACCTTCTGTTACAAGGTTTTGAACCCTTTCAGTTTGATTCATCTTTGGCTTTGTGCCTCTTGAGTTTTCAAAATCTCGTCAAAGTTTGGGTCTTATAATGTGAACACGTGCAAACTGGAAGAGTGAATGCCTGTAACCTGAGTTTTCTGTCTAAGGCTAGAGTATTCGTACAAATCCGCAGTATCGGACCAGTCACTCTTACCTGGGAACTCTTGGGGTGAGTGTTCACTTATAGGCGAGCATGTCTTCGGCGATACATTATTATGACCCATTCACTTTGATTAGTCACTGCGTGTCGTTTGTTTATTCGAGGCAACAAATGAATGATCACCTTCCTTGTGTTTTGTCGATGTTTTCAATACCTCTTTTGTTTCTCCAATTATCGACCTCACTCGTTTCTCATGTTTGCTTGTTAGACAATGCCTCCTCGACGCGATGCTCAAACTTTTACTGCTGAAGAAGTCGCAGCCCTTGTCTCTCAGCAAATGGCTGTTGTACTTCGAGGCGTTGTGACCCAAATCCACGAGCTATACAACAATAACAATAACAACAACAATAACGCTCTGTGTAATTTCAAGAATTTCAATTCTGTGAAGCCGCTTAAGTTTTCTGGGTCACAAGGAGCAACTGCGCTCCTGCAGTGGTTTGAGAGTATCGAGAGCACATTCAGACATGTGCAGTGTCCGAATGCGCGAAAGGTTGAGTTTGCTTCAAGTGTGCTTGAGAAGCGAGCTCTTACAAGGTGGAACGGAGTGATGCATGATAGGGGTGCCGAAGTGGCATTAGCACAAACTTGGGAAGAGCTCCGAGCTCTTATGATGAGAGAGTTATGTCCCCGTCACGAGATTTGAGCTTTGGAACGAGAATTCGATGATTTAAAGCAAGATGGGGAAGAACACCGTGCTTATACGGACCGATTTGAGGAACTCAGTTTGTTGTGTCCCACTATGGTTACCCCACTGGAGAAAGCAATCGAGAGGTATATCGATGGTTTACCCGATTCCATTCAGGATATTGTGACCGGTGTTAATCCTACTACCGTTCGTCACGCGATCGAGTTGTCGGCTACCCTGACTGAGTCACAAGTCAGGAAGGGTAAACTTACCCGCAAGGGTGATAAAAAGAAGTCGACCGATTCCGAAAAGGAAAAGGGTAAGGGTAAGAAGGGTGAGTCTTCTAAAAAGTCAAGGAAGCGCAAGGCTTCCCAAAACTTTGCTGTTACAGCGTAGACTGCTCAGAACCCACCGACTCAACCTCCAGCAAAGAAAGCATATGCTAGTACCGCACCTCACTGTGCTCGATGTAATGGTCACCATGTTGCCCAACAGGCCTGTAAACAGTGTGCTACGTGTGGTAGACTTGGGCATTTGGCCAACATTTGGTGTTTTGGTCAAAATCAAGCTGCTCAGGTCCCAGCACAAGCTCAAGGGAATGCTGCGAGATTCCCACCTGGTTCGTGTTTCAATTGCGGAGAAATGGGTCATTTCCGCAACAATTTCCCGAGATTGGTAAACGCGAATGCGAATGCGAATGCAAATCCGAATGCAAACGCAAACGCGAATGTGAATCCTGCTCGTGGACGGGCATTCAGTCTAAACGCGGATGAGGTGAGGGCAAACAACGAAGTTGTTAACGGTACGTTCCTTGTTAACAATCAACTTGCATCTGTTCTTTTCGATTCTGGTGCCGATAGGAGTTTTGTTTCGTTATCCTTTGAGCCTTTACTTGCGATACCTAGAACTAAACTGAGGAAACCCTTATCTGTCGAGGTTGCGACTGGTAAGCCTCTTGTTCTCGATTCTGTTATTCATGGTTGTCAATTGAACCTCGATAACCATCTTTTCCCCATTGACCTCGTACCGATGCAACTTGGAAGTCTTGACATTATCGTGGGGATGGATTGGCTAACCAAACACCATGCCGAGGTTGTTTGTTTCGATAAGATCATTCGTATTCCTCTTTCATCTGGCGATGTCCTAGAGGTTCGTGGCGAGAAACCATCTGGTGGATTGAAACTCATGTCATGCACGAAAGCCCAAAGTTATCTACGAAAAGGATATGTGGCTTTTCTGGCACATGTTACCGAGGAGAAAGGCAAGAACAAGAGTATTCAGGATATTCCGATTGTTCGGGATTATCCATAAGTGTTTCCTGATGAACTGCCTGGTTTGCCTCCAGTTCGTCAAGTCGAGTTTCATATTGATCTTGTACCCAATGCTAACCCGATTGCGAAAGCACCTTATCGTCTTGCACCGTCTGAGATGCAAGAGTTATCAAAACAGCTTCAAGAGTTATCGGATAAAGGATTCATCCGTCCGAGCTTTTCACCATGGGGCGCTCCTGTCCTCTTTGTGAAAAAGAAAGATGGATCTTTTCGAATGTGTATCGATTATCGTGAGCTTAACAAGCTTACCATCAAGAATCGATATCCCCTACCTCGAATCGATGATCTCTTTGATCAGCTGCAAGGTGCTACCTGTTTCTCCAAGATCGATCTGTGTTCTAGGTATCATCAGCTTCGTGTATTCGAAGAAGATATTCCCAAAACTGCTTTTCGCACGAGATATGGGCACGAGTTTACTGTCATGCCTTTTGGTTTGACGAATGCTCTAGCTATCTTTATGGACTTAATGAATAGGGTCTGTAAACCTTATTTATACAAGTTCATCATTGTGTTCATCGACGATATTCTCATTTATTCAAAATCTCGAGCCGATCACGAGCAACACCTTCGTTTGACACTGGAACTCCTGAAGAAGGAACAACTTTTTGCTAAATTCTCCAAGTGTGAATTTTGGCTTAAAGAAGTTCAATTCTTGGGTCATATTGTCAACAAGCAGGGTATTCATGTGGGTCCATCCAAGATTGTTGCAATCAAGGATTGGAATACACCAACGACCCCAACATAAATTCGATCTTTTCTTGGCCTTGCTGGTTATTATCGTCGGTTTATTTCGAACTTCTCAAAGATTGAGGTTCCACTCACTTCTTTGACTCAGAAGAATAAGCCTTTTGAGTGGGGACCCAAGCAAGAAGAAGCGTTCCAAATGCTGAAACAGAAGCTTTGTGATGCTCCTGTTCTATCTCTGCCCGAGGGAAATGATGATTTCGTTGTCTATTGTGTCGCGTCAAATTTAGGCCTTGGTTGTGTTCTTATGCAACGAGGTAAAGTTATAGCATACGCGTCTAGACAATTGAAAATTCACGAGAAGAACTATACAACTCATGATCTTGAGTTAGGTGCTGTAGTTTTTGCTCTAAAAATCTGGAGACACTACCTCTATGGTACGAAGTGTGTGGTTTTCACAGACCACAAAAGTCTCCAGCACATCCTTAATCAGAAGGAGTTGAACATGAGGCAACGTCATTGGGTTGAACTCCTAAACGATTACGATTGCGAAATTCGCTACCATCCTGGCAAGGCGAATGTCGTAGCCGATGCGCTTAATCGAAAGGAGCGAGTCAAGCTTCATTCTGTTCGAACTCTATCTGAGCTCCAAACTCGAATTCTTCAAGCTCAGCAATCTTGTGTTTCACAAGATTTGATAGGTAAGGAATTACCACATCAGCTTGAGCTTAAACTCGAAGCGAAGGATGATGGTTTACTCTATTTCAAGGATCATTTGTGAATTCCGAAACAAGACGATCTTCGCACTTTAGTGATGGACGAATCTCATAAGTCTCGATATTCAATCCATCCTGGTGCTGATAAAATGTACAAGGATCTTCGTACTAAGTTTTGGTGGCCTGGTATGAAGAAAGATGTTGCCTTGTACGTAGCGAAATGCCTAACTTGTCTCAAAGTCAAGGCTGAACATCAACGACCTTCTGGTTTGCTTGTACAACCAGAGATACCGGTTTGGAAGTGGGAGAACATTGCTATGGATCTCATCACTAAATTACCGCGTACATCTAAAGGTCATGATGTTATATGGGTTGTTATCGATCGATTAACGAAGTCAGCTCATTTTATTCCGATTCGCGAGGATCTATCTGCTGATAAACTTGCAAAGATTTATGTTGATGAGATTGTATCACGACATGGTGTTCCTTTGGACATCATATCTGATCGTGATGCTCGATTTTCATCTCATTTTTGGAAGGCCATGCAATCTGCTATGGGAACCCAACTAAATCTAAGCACTGCTTATCATCCCCAAACAGATGGACAATCTGAGAGAACGATTCAAACTTTGGAGGATATGCTTAGAGCATGCGTGATTGACTTTGGTGGTAATTGGGATTCTCATCTGCCATTGATCGAGTTCTCTTACAACAACAGTTATCATGCTAGTTTTAATATGGCACCATTCGAAGCTCTCTACGGTCGAAAATGTCATTCACCTATTTGTTGGAACGAGACCGGTGAAGCTCAGCTTACTGGACCGGAGCTTGTTCTGGAAACAACAAACAAAATCAAGAAAATTCGCGATAATCTTGTGACAGCTAGATGCCGTCAAAAGAGTTATGCGGATTTATGATGCAAGCCCTTAGAATTTCAAGTCGGAGACCATGTCCTACTCAAGGTGTCACCTTGGAAGGGAGTGGTGAGATTTGGAAAGAAAGGAAAACTTGCACCACGATATGTTGGACCATTTAAGATTGTTGAAAGAGTTGGAAAGGTTGCCTATCGACTAGAGCTACCTCCAGAGCTTGGAAATATTCATCCGACTTTTCACGTGTCCAATTTGCGAAAGTGTTTAGCTGACGTTGATCTTCACATTCCTCTTGACGAAATCCAAATCGATGAAACAATGCACTTTGTCGAGAAACCTGTGGAGATAGTGGACCGTACGTTCAAACAGTTGAAGAACAAACGAATTCATTTGGTCAAGGTTCCCTGGGAATCCAAACGTGGCCCAGAGTTTACTTGGGAACGTAAGGACCAAATGAAGGCGAAATATCCGCATTTGTTCTCACAAGTTTCCTCTAGTTAAAATTTCGGGACGAAATTTCCTAAAGTAGGGGGAGACTGTGACAACTGTACTCTGTAATTGATGAACAATGTAAAACAATGTTAACTATCAATAAAACAATGTGTTTTGGTGTTATTATTTGTATAATTGTGTTTGATGATTTTACAATTCGATTCGATTCCGATTTCAAGCTTTAAATCGCTTTCTGGAAAGTTATACGCAAACTGGTGCGTAAACGTACTCAGTTTAATGCGACAAACACTCTGGAATAGTGACATAGGCTTAACATACCTTAAATAACTGTAGGTCCCGTGAGCCATGCGGATCGTAACAGAATCGTCGATCTAACCTATAGTGCGGAATCCCCTAGATCAGATTTCACAGAAAACGAGTAGAAACAGAAACAAGAACACGATACACTTTCAATCCGGTCTTCTATTGATTATCCAACACAAAGTTTACAATCAATTCAAGACCCACAAGAAATCTCCTAGCCACTCTCTATAGATTTCTCTAACTCTCTCTCTATTCTTCTAAATGTCCAACCTAAACCTTTATGCCAAGCCTTGTTTATATAGGACAAGGTTTGCACATGGGCTTTGGTCTGGGCCAGGCCATTCTCCAAGCCCATAACACTAATTAACTCCCTAACCAATAATGCTAAGCCCAATACAAAATATCCAAAGACGAAATAAACAAACTATTAAGCTGTTGTCACAAAACATGCACCAACAAACTCCCCCTTGACAATAGCTTCATAGTGTAACTTTGTCTTCAAACATCTTGCAGTCTTTTGGTCTTTGGATAGCGTCAGCTACACAGTTTCTGACATCAACAAACTCCCCCTTAGCTGATGCTTCCAATCTCCAAAACTTTCATTCGTTGTAGATCTGTGAACTAGCAATCTTTGGTTAAGCAAGTATCTTCAAAACTCTCATATCTCTTTCTCTTTCGGCAATGTAGTAGAAGGATCCTACCATGCATCTTCACACGTTCTTCACTTCAGTCTAAATCTGCACTTTACTTGTATTCTGCACTTCATTTTGATAACTGCATCAATCTGTTTAGCAACACAAGCAAGTATCTCGAAAAACCATTAGTCTTTTTCACATTTAAAGATAAACCAATATTTTATCTTAGTTTGCAAAAACAACTACTTGTCAGTTCAAAATGGAAGTCTTTTGAAAGAAAATATTTTTGGAATTTTTGATATTTTTCAAAACAAACTAAACTAAACTTAAAAATATTTACAATACATCTTTTCGTGAGAATCATGTGCAAGAAGATCATATCAGCACAATCAAACTGTTTTCACACTATTAGATAATTCTTTATATAATTATTCGTGAAAAGCAGTTCAAGACAATTACCAGTAAGTTTGTCCACTTAAACAAATGCATGAACATTTCAAGTACCATTACCGTATGATACGTTAAGGTAATATTATTACTGATATACTAGTGTGTCCCACTTCAGGATATACCCCCGCGATCAAGGTATGCACAAAGATTCATCGTAGTAGGTGAGTATACTGAATTCATCCGTTTTGTTTTTCAACGTTTAGATAATTGGTGAACAGGTCAGTACTTTCGTACAGCAGAGAGACCAAAATATCTAACGAGGGCTAAGACAAATACCATTTTTGGTACGATTTGTGCATTTAGCACTTATTGAGTAACTCTCTTTGAGAGCTTCTTCATTTTCAGGGTTTTGGCATTTTTAGCTCTTTTAAGATATCCTGGGTGTGTCTAGGTACGCATATATCTGGATGCAGCAGAAGGACACCCCTGATATCCCCAGATGAAATAACAGTATAAAGACCCAAAACTTCAGATTTTGGCAGTCTATCAACGCAAGATTTAAGGTCATTAAACCATACACCACTGATGTGTTCCCCACTCATACTCAGTGCATTTAGGTTTATATCATATTGGTAAGTTGATTATTTCATGCTTTTGCCTACTGGTACATCATATGATGAAGCTTTTTTTTTTTGGGTAAAGGGTTACCCCGGTGATTTTATAAATTCACAACCAAAAAATACAAGTAGTGTAGAGAGCCTACACTAGTTCTAACATAGGACATGCCCCATGAAAGTAACAACCAACAAAAACAATCAACGACAACCACCTAAAGGACGACCACTAGATAAAAAATCTAGAACACACAACAACTAAAAAATCTCAATCAACAGCCATCTCTAACATAGCTGAGCCATCGATACCCCATTCCTCTAGAAGCCTTCGGACATTGACGCAATTCTTCAGCTTCGCTCCCATCAACTTATACCGCACTTGTTGAAGAACAATTTCACTTATAGTCTCCGGAGGCCGCAATTGGTTCTTGAATAACCTCGAATTACGCTCTTGCCAAATAAAATAAGCAGTAGTCGCCACTAACAGTCTAGCTACGAAACCAGAAACAGTCTTCGACTTGGAGTGCTCAAGCAACCAGTTAATAATGTCGTTCCACTTAGGTTGAACCGAAACCATACCAACTTTTTGCCTAACCGTACTCCACACTTCAGTTGAGAACTTGCATTCGAAAAATAGGTGATTATGCGAGTCGTGATTGGCATAACATAGTAAACAGCACATCATGTTCATATTCTTTCTACACGAGAAATCCCATGATAAGATTTTATCTTGAGTAAGCAACTTTCGCCTCATAATAAGCCACATTAAAAACGCATGACGGGGGATACATTGAGGGAACCAAACAATACGGCACCAATCGACCTCCCCTTCTTGATGCCGAACCGAATCCCAAGCACGCGAGGAAGAAAAATCATGTTTATTGTCGCCCTGTCGCCACATCAGTTTATCAGACTTATTCGGACTCAAACTCATATGATGAAGCTGCTATCACACTTAAGCAATTTTAATTCAGTTTGAGTGTGACAATCTAACTTGCTGATGTACTATCATTTCTTCTTTTTCACACAATGATAACTCATTTTTGATTTTCTATTTTTTATGTTTTTGATTTTTGAAATTTTATAACTTACTCCCACTAAACACACACACTAACTAAACTCTTTTTGGCTTAGGGAAATTTCTCCCCCTAAATTTTTGTTTTTATGGAGTAAGTTTAAAAACACAAATTTGAAAACACAAACAAACTCCCACCTTAACCTGACAAAAGTTTTTCAATGATAAAGGCTAAAATAAACAAGACAATTACAAAAGTAAATAGTTCGTTACCCATGTTAACCTACTATTCACCTCAGATGCTTTACAGGAACAACCACTGTCGAACACATCAACAGTCCTTCTTGGTCATCCTGCATTCACTCAACAACTCAGTTAGACTTTAGAACCCAAGCCCTGATAGTCTTGGGTTTTCCAAATTCATCCAATACAGGAACATCCATCCAGTATCCATCACTCCTCAGTGGATCCTTGGGTAACCTTTTATCTTGATACCTTCTTCTCCCATAATCATACCATGAATTTTGAAAAAAATTTGGATGTTGTTGAACATTCGAGTTACTAAAACCCCTATGTCCATTTCTTTGTTGAAAATTTCGATTACCAGCAGTTTGGTATCGATTTTGATATCCAAAATTTTTATTTTGACTTTGAAAACGATCTGATTTACCACTATATTGACTAAATTGTGGAGAAATACTTCTTGGTCTATTAAATCTTTTCGAAGTTGAGGGTTTTGATTGAGATTCAGGTTTCTTTGTCTGACAACTTGTTTTTACACTATTGTTTGACCCAACCTGATTCCCATCCTTAACCTCATCAACTTTTTGTTTACCTTTCTTCAAAGGACAACAACTCGCCACGTGCCCTTTGTTGTGACATCTAAAACAGGATCTTTTCTTATAAGTTTTCTTTTTGTTTGATCCCTTTTTAGATGTGTTAGCCTTTTTGTCTTCAGTATCCTCATCAACTTTATGAGGTGTACTGTTAGACCCTACAGATTCTTTCAAAGAAACTGGACTATTTGGCAAGTCCACAGCTATCGGATCCACTACTACTTGTGCAGTGGTTACAAAATCAGTTAGCTCATCTTCAGTTGGTAAAAATGAGTAGTCTTGATGTTTAGAAGATGAAGCTTTAGTAAACCCCACTCCTGTTTTATCATTACTCCTTTTTAAACCTTTTTGAATATGAATCCTGACTAACGAAGAATTTGCAAAATTGTTTAACTTCCCCTGAAGTTCTACAATTTTGGCTTGTGCATCAGCCAATTCTGTGCACTTTTCTGAAAGCTCGTTAGTCTTTTCTTTCACAGTTTCACGAGCCAAATCAATGACCTGTAACAGTTTATTGACTTTGCTTGTTAAACTGCTAATTTCGTGTTCATTTGATTTGAGTTTTTCTAAAGAATTTGACTCTCTTTTAATCAAAAGAACATTTAACTCTTTTCGGTTTTCCAAATCAGCTAACAGAGTTTTGTTTTGCTCCGATAGTCTGTCAACTTTAACCTGTAGTTCAGTGCAATTAAGACATGTATGACTTACAGATTCTGATGATACCTCACCTCTGAAGTAAGTTCATGCACATCCTTCAAGCCCTTTGAAATTTCTGCACCCTTCTTCTCTTCTATCTCAGCATCTGCTTCTTTACCAAAAGCACGATCTCCTACACTCTGGCATGATGAACTCTGATAACGTTTTTCTAAAGCTTCCCACAGATCTTTAGAATTCCCATAGTTCTTGAAGGTATGCTTAATGCCCTCAGGTAAGGATTTCTTGATCACTGCTAAAGCTCTCTTCTCAGCATTAACCACCTGTCTCTCAGATTCATCCATCTTCTCATAAGAAATCACCTTAACTCTTCCTTCAACACGACGTGTAGGAGCAACATATCCATCAATCATACAACACCACATTCTGAAATCCTCACTCTTCATAAACAACCCAAACTTCTCTTTCCAGTCAGCATATTCTTTAACATTTGTAAGCTTTGGCCAGTTTTTAACAACCTCACTTCCATTATCCATCTTAGCCATCACGCAGCGTAAAAGTTTAAATGAATTTTGGTAACCTGTGTCAAAATCCAAATCTAACTTCTCTACTGGTCCTTGTCAAGTTTTTACCATAAGCGAACTGATAAAACTGTACAAATTTTTTCGATAACTGTTTTTACCAAATTATACCGTTAGATTCGTCTCGAAATTACGGTTCCAATGATATAAAATGTCAAAAACCTATTTCCGGATTTTCCAAAGGTTTTTTTTTTTTTTGCCCTAAAAATCCAAGGATTGCAACGGTGCAAACGGTTTCCTGAGTTGAGTTACGGATAATTTTCTAAACGCGAAACAGTGAAATTTTTCTTACGCAAGCCAAGAAAAATTCCAACTTGTCCGAAATGAACAGAAAAGGTCCGGAATGGACAAGTCTGATCCGAAATGATGTTGTCTGATCCGAAATCAACACTCTCAGATCCGAAATGGAAAAAGCTGATCCGAAATGAGACTTTTTGATTCGAAATCAACTCCTTCTAATCCGAAATGAGACTATCTCGTCCTAAATCCTTATGATTGATCCGAAATGCAAGTTCAGTAGTCCGAAATGCAGCTGTTAATCCGAAATGGATCCGAAATCCTTGATTTCTATCCGAAATGCAAGTTATCTATCCAAAATGCAAGTTATCTATCCGAAATGGGTTCGAAATTGATGCTGTTTTGTCCGAAATTCAGGTTATTAATCCGAAATGACTGATTTTTAGTCCGAAATCCAAGCCTTTTGACCAGTAATGATCCGAAATGCTTGAATTTTATCCGAAATTCTTGCAGTTTTGTCTGAAATCACCAGCAGAACCCTAGAACAGCCGTCAAAACGTCCAAAAACTTCAATTTTCTGCAGAAAACGATTCTGAACCAAGCCAATCAAGAGCCTAATGCTCTGATACCAATTGTAGGTCCCGTGAGCCGTGCGGATCGTAACAGAATCGTCGATCTAACCTAGAGTGCGGAATCCCCTAGATCAGATTTCACAGAAAACGAGTAGAAACAGAAACAAGAACACGATACACTTTCAATCCGGTCTTCTATTGATTATCCAACACGAAGTTTACAATCAATTCAAGACCCACAAGAAATCTCCAAGCCACTCTCTATAGATTTCTCTAACTCTCTCTCTATTCTTCTAAATGTCCAACCTAAACCTTTATGCCAAGCCTTGTTTATATAGGACAAGGTTTGCACATGGGCTTTGGTCTGGGCCAGGCCATTCTCCAAGCCCATAACACTAATTAACTCCCTAACCAATAATGCTAAGCCCAATACAAAATATCCAAAGACGAAATAAACAAACTATTAAGCTGTTGTCACAAAACATGCACCAACAATAACCTTCACATAACTTAGAAATAAGTTTTGGATGGTTTGGTGTGTTGAAAACAAGTTTGTTCGATCACAGGGACTATTTGTGTCAAATAGTGAAACTATACCGATTTGTATAGTAACGAACATTCCGGAACTTGATCATAAGTTAAACATACCTTAAATATCCTTTACATGGCTTAGAAATAGGCTTTGAGGGGTCGGTATGCTAAAACAAACTTTATTGATCAATAGGGACTAAAAGCGTCAAAAAGTGCATAAGTTTGCATTTTCGCGTATATCTTACGTTCTGATTATATCTGGACATCCAAAAATATATGTAATCATTAAAATATTATATTTTAGTGATTGGCATGATAAAATTCCATTCGTCGCTTAATTTGGATCGTTTTTGCGTCCGTTACGACTTCCGTCGTAATTAACCGAACAACGCAACCGTACGGCCAAACGAACCGACACCCAAGATGTTTTCAAGCATATTTCATGTTCCCTATGTTTTAACATCATTGTGGTGCTTAAAAATGGGTTTGACGGGTGTTAGAAGTTCCGATACGCAACGAAACAAGGTGCAGGGGCTAAACTATCAAACTTTGAAAGTTGCTGGCCTGCAAGTGGCTTACAGACCATATGCCCCTATCCTTATGGTCCGTAAGGCAGGCCCAGCGACCAGAAACTTGAAATCAGCTGCTGTTTGATAGTTCAGGGGATGTTCTTGTAAAATCTTTGTGTGGTAGCCAAGTTATCTCTTCCCCAAGGCTTTGAATCTGCTCCTAACACTTGTATGGACATGATCATTGCTTGGAGGCTACACAATCCATGTGTAATGATCTTGTGAGTTTGCTACAACTATAAATAGCCAAGCACTTTCACTTGTTCATAGCTCATTTCCTCATTCTCTTCTCTACACCCTGATTTGGGAGCTCTCTCATCTGATTGGAAGCTTATTCTTTGTAGAAAAGATAGCAAGGACCCTTAGTGAGCATTCTTTCATTCTTTTATTGCTTACTAGTTTAAAAAGTCAAACAGTGTTTGACTTTCAGCTTGACCAGTCATTGGTCAAGTCAAAGTTCAATTGAACTTTGCAACGTGATTGTAATCACGATGGTTATAATCCTTAGCGATTATACCTACTGATTACCACGTTAACTAGGCGTAGTGACGAGTCAAAGTTTCGGTCAAAACGCGTTTTAGCATGCATTTTGCAACGGAACTATTTTCGGGTATCAAAACCCATTGTTTTGATACCAAATCAGTTTTATAAGTTAGTTAAACATGTTTTGACATGTTTAACTCGTCACTATTAGTATAGTGCTTGTTTAGAGTCGTAAGTTAAGCGGTCTAAACAACCGCTTAGACTTTCGAACCCGACCCGTTTGGTCGATCATTAGGATCCAACCAAGCTCGATTAGTGATCATAGTTGCATAGGGAATAACCACTGAGGTTATACCTTATGATCACATAGGATTGGTTAGTTATTTATTAAGTAGCTTGTATGCCCATAGAAAATGACCAAAACGCCCTTTTGAAGCTTAAATCCGTATTTTACATATATGAACACGTTTTTGACATATAATCTGATTTAGTAACATGTTTAGGTATTATTGGGCATGTAAGACTTGACATAGCACATAGTTAACCATCCGAACATAGTTTTGCGTGAACGACGCGTTAAAGTAGCATAAGCTACCTTAATGGGTCGTAACGGGTCGAAAGCACTTAGGCTAAGTTCCGATTTAGGATGTAGGATTTGTTAAACCATATCACATGTGTTCCAACACTCATTTGGTTTACAAGACCTCATTCTATCCGATCTTCCGATTTAGGTGTCGATTTATTTACTAGTGATCCGATTACTAGGTACCACTTGAATTTCCTTGGTTTGTCTGAGCTTCGCTAAGTTCTTTAGATCAAGGATACCCTTCTATTCAATATGAGTACATAGTTCCCCTATTTTACTATTTTCAATTGTTTTGGGGTGATTCATATGTATTAAAACGATTTCGATATTTTAAACGATGATTTCAAAAACGATTAAGATGGTTTATATTAAACTAATAATGATTTTGATAATGTGAACGAAACTTGTTGGTTGTAACTACATAACGAATGACATTCATTAGCATTGATCAAGCCGACCAGTATTAGGTTATGGTACCATAGGATCTGACAAGTCCCATTATCAGGCTACACCCATGGTTATGTGTGGGGGTTATGTAGGTAACGACCGAATCTGTGATTGTTAACTTACCCTTTGGTGGTTTGTTAATACGAGAAGCGAGGTAGTCGAGTCACGAAGGTTTGAATGTTATTAGCGAGACAACCATAAGTAGTTTCACAATTAAAACGAATACGATTTTGGAACGAATTAAACGATTTGGAACGACTTATACGATATAAACAATTTAAACGAACGATTGGTTTTGGGTAGTGATTAGATACTGGGACGGGTGTAGCATGATAAAAGCATGGTAGATACGCCACTGGTACATCTTATATATAAGTGCTTCTATCATATTACATTGCGTGTCATTATTTAGTTCACTTGGTAAACGATTTGAAACGATGTCACACAATGAGGTTTTCGAAATGATATAAACCATACGAGTTTTATTAACGAGATGTTTTACGAATTGGTTTACTAAAACAAATGTTTTTGGGTTAAGAGTCATGGCTATGAGATTTTATAAATTATAACCATCTTGATTTGAGTTGGTTAATCATGTTGCAATATTTTATACTTTTCAAAACAAGGTTTTCGAGGTATTGCAATATAAACAAGCCATGATTCCGATACTCTTATAAAACCTATGTACTCGCCAGCATTTCCTTGCTGACTTTATCTTTACATATGTTTCAGGTGGTGTTGCGTGATGTTGATTGCTAGGAAGCTTGTGTCACTTAGGATCTGGATGAGGCCTTAGTGACTTAATAACGATAATAGACGATGTTTAATTTGTTTGTTTGGTTTTAAAGACAATGTACATTACTTGATAAATCAATAAAACGAAACTTTTAACTACCATGGTTGTGAAACGATGATTCTGTTACAACACTCCCTGACGTTTCTGCCACGGTTTGTTGTTTTAACGTGGTCGGGGTGTGACACAAGCACTGTTAAAAAAGGGGCAAGCACTCCTTCTCCAAAGGTTTCCAATGGTTAGTCTAGCCGTGTGGAATAATATTAGAGGGTTGAACCGTCCTCTCAAACAATCAGAGGTTCGCCAGATAGTTAAAGATAATAGTTTGAGTTTTTGTGCTATTCTAGAATCTCACATGGATGTTAGTAGACTTGATAGAGTCTGTAATATTGTCTTTCGTCATTGGGAGTGGACTTCGAATGGGGGTGTTTGTGATAAAGGAACTCGTATAATTATTGGCTAGGATCCTGAGATCTTTGATGTTATGGTTCTGTCTCAGATGTCTCAGGTTATTCATGTTCAGATTATGTTTAAGTCTGATAAGAGGGTCTTGTTTTGCTCCATTGTTTATGCGGCTAATTATTATGTCTCTAGACAGGAGTTGTGGAGTCAATTATCTATGCATAAGCTGTTTGTTAGTAATAGACCCTGGGTGATTATGGGTGATTTCAATTCTGCTCTAAACATGGAAGATAAATCCATGGGAGGATCTTCTATCACCACAGGTATGCGTGATTTTCAGGAGTGTGTTGCTGATATTGAGGTTTTTGATGTTAACAGAACGGGGCTTCACTTTACTTGGTCTCAGAAACCAAAAAAGGGTGTTGGGTTACTTAAAAAGATTGATCGGGTGATGGGGAATACTTAATTTGTGGATGAGTTCCGGAACTCTTATGCTGTTTTTAAACCATATAGATTCTCGGACCATTGTCCAGGTGTTCTTACTATACCCGTAGCGGGTAGATTGAAGCCAAAACCTTTCAAGTTTGCTAATTTTTTAGTGCATAAACCGGAGTTTCTTCAGATTGTTGAAAAGAATTGGGAGGTGCGTATTAATGGGGTTCACTAGTTTAGATTGGTCAAAAAGCTTAGGTTGCTGAAATCACCTCTTCGTGCGCTGTTAACTAAGCAAGGTAATGTTCATAAAAAGGTAAGTGATCTTCGGTTACGATTGGATGCAGTGCAATCGGATATTGATCAGAACCCGTCTGATTCTGATCTTCAGTCTTTAGAAGCTCAGCTAGTCCGGGATTTTCATTAAGCTAGCTTAGATGAGGAGAGGTTTTTAAAACAAAAATCTAAGGTTGAATGGTTAAAAGCGGGTGATTCCAATACAACTTTTTTCATAAATCTTTGAAGTGTAGAAATCTTAGAAGCAGGATTGATGCCATTACGGACTCTAATGGCCAATCGTTTGAGGGTGAGGAGGTTCCAAAAGCTTTTGTTCTTCATTACGAGAATTTTCTTGGATGCGTTGGTGAAACATCACTTCGGCCAGCCCCGGACTTGTTTGTTAATCGGCTCAATTCTGATATGGCGTCTAGTATGGTTGCCTATGTTACAGGTGATGAGATTAAGAGGGCGATTTTTGGTATGGGTAATGATAAAGCACCTGGTCCAGATGGTTTCTCTGCAGCATTTTTTAAGCATGCTTGGCCGATTATTGGTAAAGAGGTGATTTTTGCTGTTCAAGACTTCTTCAATACTGGGAGAATGCTTCAAGAGATTAACCACACGCTGATTGTCCTTATCCCTAAGGTATCCTCTCCAACAGCTGTTACGGACTATCGTCCTATTGCTTGTTGTAACGTCATCTATAAATGTATTAGCAAGATAGTGGCGGATCGTATGAAGAAAGCGCTTTCAGGGATTGTGAGTGTAAATCAGTCTGTTTTTGTGCCAGGGAGGAAGATTTCGGATAATATCTTGCTCAATCAGGAGCTTATGCATAATTATCATAGGAATTTCGGCCCGCCTAGGTGTGCTTTTAAAGTGGATATCCAGAAAGCGTATGACACGGTTGATTGGGTTTTTTTAAAGGATGTGTTACTTGGTTTCGGGTTTCATCACAAGATGGAGGACTGGATTATGGTGTGTGTTTCGACTACATCTTACTCTATTTGCATTAATGGCAATACTCATGGGTATTTCAAAGGCAAGCGTGGGTTAAGGCAAGGGGATCCGGTATCTCCATACTTGTTTACGCTTGTTATGGAGGTCTTGACATGTATTCTGCAACAAATGTCCAGGCTAGATATGTCTTTCAGGTTCCATAATAAATGTGAAAAGCAGAAAATTATTAATCTTTGTTTTGCGGATGACCTTTTCTTGTTTGCCAGAGGTGAAGTTCATTCGGCTAGATGCATTATGGAGTCTTTGACAAAGTTCACTAAGGTATCAGGTTTGGTGCCGAGCATTCAAAAAAGTACAACTTTCTTTTGTAATGTTCCTAGCTTTGTTAAAAGTGTTATTCTGGATTTACTGACCTTTGTTGAAGGTAAGCTTCCCGTTAGATATCTTGGGGTTCCTCTTATATCTTCAAGGCTCCTATATAAGGATTGTAGTATTTTGGTTGAACGATTGGAGTAGCGAATCTCGTCCTGGACTGTGAAATTTTTATCATTTGCAGGTAGATTACAGCTTATCATTTCGGTTTTGTCAGCTATGCACATCTATTGGTCGTCAGTCTTTATCTTGCCGCCTAGAATTATTAATGAATTGGAAGGCAAATTGCGCAACTTTTTATGGTCCCAAGGTACTTCTTTTAGGAAAGCAAAGGTGGCGTGGAAGAATGTTTGTATTCCGAAATTTGAAGGTGGTTTAGGCATAAAACGGATAGGAGAAGTTAATAAGGCGTTGATGGTCTCTCATGTATGGAGTATTATTTCTAACAGGGAGTCCTTGTGGGTTGAGTGGATTAAGTCGTACAAGCTCAAGGGTAGAAATTTTTGGGAGTGTAATATCCCTGCCAATAGTTGTTGGAGCTGGAGAAAGATTTTACAGGTTAGACCGAGTATTAGATAGTATATCTGGTCTAGGGTTGGTGACGGGAGATCCACATCTGTTTGGTATGATAACTGGTGTGAGGGTGGCCCTTTATGTTCGTTCTTGACAGCGAGAAATATTACTAATTCGGGGTTTCGGTTGGATGCTAAAGTGAGTGACGTATGGGCGGATGGAGAATGGAGATGGCCACTGGCCTGGAGGGATACTTTTCTGGTTCTTATTCATGCTTCTAACATAAATATCAACAATTCTACTGCTGATCGTTTCTTTTGGAAGGATGGGAATGTCTTGTCAGATTATTCTTCAGCGCTAGCTTGGCAGTCGATCCGGTCAAGGGAGCCTGAAATTCATTTGGTTAGCATTGTCTGGTTTGCTCAGTGTATCCCTAAGCATGCATTCCTCTTGCGGTTGATTATGAGGCGAAAGCTTTTAACTCAGGATAAGATTATCCAGTGGGATTTTGCAAGGAGGAAACACATGAATATGATGTGCTGCTTATTGTGTTATGCGAATTATGATTCTCATCAGCACCTTTTTTTTGAATGTCCGTTCTCGATGAAAGTTTGGAACAGTGTTCGTGGAAAGGCAGGTTTGTCTAATGTGGATCCAAAGCTTTCGTCTATTGTGGAATGGTTGTTGTTGAGATCCAGCTCCAAGTCAGCAGGTTGTTTGATTAGTAAGTTGGTGGTGGCGGCCTCTACGTATGTCATATGGCAGGAAAGGAATGATTGTTTGTTCAAGAATCACACCAGGCCGCTAGATGCTATTTGCGATATAATTCTACAATCTGTTCGTTACAAGTTACTAGGGGTGAAGTTTAAGGACACGGTGAACGTGAGAAGACTTCTTGATGATTGGGATATCCGTGGTAGTGATGGCAGAGACAATGGTGGCTGAGTAGTTATTTTAGTGTGTCCTTTGTCTAGAATATTGTCTAGTTGTTGGTTTTGTTTCTTTTGTGGTTGTTTGGTTTACTTTCATGGGGCATGTCTCATGATTGAACTAGTGTGGGTGTCTCCTCGACACATTTAAGCTTCGTTAACCCCATTTCAAAGCTCTAAAATGAAGTTAAAGTATAGGTAACTTAAAATATGCTCAAAAACATCTCGGATGTCGGTTCGTTTGGCCGTACGATCGTGTTGTTCGGTTAATTACGACGAAACATGAACGGACGCGAAAAACGATCCAAATTGCGCGACGAATGAAATTTTAGCATTCCAATCACTAAAATAAAATATTTTGATGATTACAAAAATTTTTGGATGTCCGAATATGTTCAGAACATAAGATATGCGCGAAAATGCAAACTTATGCACTTTTTGACGCTTTTAGTCCCTATTGATCAAATAAGTTTATTTTAGCATACCAAACCCCTCAAAGCCTATTTCTAAGCTATGTAAAGGATATTTAGGGTATGTTTAGCTTATGATCAAGTTCTGGAATGTTTATTGCTATACGAATCGGCATACTTTCGCAGTTTGTCGCAAATAGTCCCTACGATCGAATAAACTTGTTTTTGCCATACCAAACCCTTTAAAACTTATTTCTAAGTTATGTAAAGGTTATTTAAGGTAGGTTAAGCATATGTTGATGTTCCGGAGTGTTTGCCACATTAAACTGATTATGTTTACGCATCAGTTCGCGTATGACTTTCCAGAAAGCGATTTAAAGCTTGAAAATGAACTAGAATCAAAACTTGAAATTGTAAAACACAAATAAACAAATTTTGAGATCAAAACACATTGTTTCTTTGATAAAAGATAGTGTCCTACATCGTGTGAGTTTACGGAGCACAAGTGTCACAATATACCTCTCAATAGCCATATCCAACGGGGTAACCATGGTGGGACAAAGCAAACTCAACTCCTCATAATGATCCGTGTAAGCACGGTGTTCTCCCCCATCTTGTTTTAAATCATCAAATTCCCTTTCCAAAGCCCTTAGCTCCTGACGGGGAAATCATGAGAGCCCGAAGCTCTTCCCAAGTTTGTGCCACCGCCACATCAGCACCCCTATCTCTCATCACACTGTTCCACCATGTTAAATCTTGTTTCTCAAAAACACTAGATGCATACTCAACCTTTCGCTCATTCGAACATTGAACATGTCGAAATGTGCTTTCCAGACTCTCGAACCATTGTAGGAGCGCAGTAGCTCCTTGAGACCCAGAAAATTTTAGTGGTTTAGCCGAATTGAACGTTTTGTAACTGCACTGTGCATTGTTATTGTTGTTATTGTTATTCGCTTGATTGATCTGAGTAATAAGGTTTGGAATCACAGCAGCAATCTACTGAGCGACTAGGGCTGCAATCGTAGCATCCTGAGTTTGGTCGCGTCTAGGAGGCATTTTCTAAAAAGAACAAGGAAACACGAGAAACGAGTGAGATTGACATTTGGATAAACAGAATAGGTGTTGAAAATATCAACTAAACATAAGGAAGGCGATCATTTGTTCGTTACCTCGAACAAACAAACGACACACAGTGACTAATCAAAGTAAATGGGTCATAATAATGTATCTTAAAGATATGCTTTGGCCTATAAGTGGACACTCACCCCAAGAGTTCCCAGGTAACAGTGACTGGCCCGATACTACGGATTTGTACGAACACTCTAGCCTTAGACATAAAACTCGGGATACAGGCACCCACCCTTCCAGATTGCATGTGTTCACATTATTAAGACCCAAACTTTGACGAGAATTTGAAAACTGTGAAGGCACGAAGCCTTAAAACAATTCATCTAAGAGTAGATGATTGATTTTCAAAACGGATTTGGAATTTGTGTTATTGTTGTGGTAGTCACCTAAAGATAGGTGACGGTTTTGTTTTAAGATCTTAACACAAGATAACTTGTGTTAGGGTCCTAGAAAGGTTATAGTCTATGTCAAGGCATTACTAATAACCTAATTCCCTATAACCATGAGCTCTGATACCAACTCTTCTGTCACACCCCGACCGCGTTGTCACACCCCGGCCACGTAAGACGACAAACACGTGGCGGAAACGTCGGGGAGTCTTGTAACAGAATCATTGTTTCATAACACATGGAAATTGAAATATTGTTTTATTGATTAAAAGAGTTACAATGTCTTGACAATCAAAGAAATATAACATAAATAACTAGTCTTGCATCTTTTATTGTCACTAAGGCCCAAGTCTGCCTAAGTGTATCTTGATAAATCCTATGCATCATATCCTGAAACACATGTGAAAATAGGTACGTCAGCATAAAAATGCCTGTGAGATACATAGGTTTTGTGAAAATAGGATTCATGACTTGGGTTTTAAAAGAAAGGTTTAATAAAAATTAGTCATGAATCTTGCTAAGTGTTTTCTTTTATAAATCATATGAAAACTCGATAAGAAATCTGATTATATAAAAGAAAGGTGTATGGTTAATGAAATAACCCAGTAAAATGAGTTGTATAAAACAATGTCTTGAAAAATATGTTATTTGTGTAAAATGTAATATGTCGATACTGAAATGATTTAAATAACGCTACGATATGTAATATTATACAAACACTTATATATAGGAAGTACCAGCGGCGTATCCACCATGTTTGTATCATATTAAACATGCCTCGTTACTCAAATCATTTACCCAAACCAACCACCAATGTAAATTGTTCATGTATAAATCAATTGTCAAGTGTTATTGTGTAAACCATATCAAAATGTCCATGTCTAATGTAAATCACCAAATGTGTATATTAATGTCAAAATGTTTATGTTTAATGTAAATCATATAATGTGTATCCAAAAATATCATGTATGGCATGTGAAATATATCAACTAAACCATAGGTAAAATGCACAAAAACAGGGTATTGAATTAAACATAGTTTAAGTCAAAGTTATGTTTTTGTGGAACAAATGCATGCTATACTGATACAAACATCTATGCGGTATTGTGAAAATGCATACATCCAAGCCTTGTGACTGTGGTGATAGACCTTTAAACAAATTAAAGGTTTATCTGTGTTATGTTTATCGAATTCGGTCATTCCTTCCAATCCAAACAAACCTAGGATTTCAGGAACGGGAGTTGTCAATTCCTATGGTACCATTACCTACTAACGAGCGGGGTAGCTAATGTTAATGAATGTATATTGTCCCATTTGAACAAACCAAATGTCATACCAAAATGTAAGCATGTGATGAATAACAAATGTACTAAGTATGCAACAAATGAACATACATAGCATGTGATGTGATGTAAAACAATGTACTAAGTATGCACACAATGGACATACATAGCATAAAATATAATGTAAAACGATGTACTAAATATGCACACAATGGACATACATAGCATAAAATGTAATGTAAAACAATGTACTAAGTATGCAACAAAGGACATACATAGCAAAAACACAATAAAATCATGTACTATAAGTGTACTATTTAACATAACAAGCATATGATATGAAAACATGAAAGGCACGAAAGGCACGAAAGTAACAAGTAGGCACATGTGTTTCACCCCAAAATGTTTGGAAAATAGTAAAAGAGGGGTCTATGTACTCACTTGAGATTGCTTAGTATGCCTTGAGTAACAACCAAACAATGCTAGAGATCACGGATACCCAACGGCACCTAATATAGGTAACTATGTTAATATACCGGACCTAAATTGGAGGATTGGATAGGATGAGAGCTCGTAAACCAAATGAGTAGGGGAACTCATGTAATATGGTTTAACAAGGCCTACATACTACAATGAAACCTAACCTAAGTGCTTACGACCCATTACGACCCGTTTAGGTAGCTTATGCTACTTTAACGCGTCGTTCACGTAAAACACGTTCGGAACGCCTAACTAGTCCTATGATAAGTAAAATATGCCTTAACATGTCTAATATTGTTGCCCAATTAGTTTAGACGTTAAAAGTTATGTTACATATGCTTAAAATGAATTTTGGTGTTCAAAGGGCATTTTGGTAATTTACCTATGGCATATAACCCACCTATCATACAACTAAGTAAACGTCGTGACCATAAGGTATAACCTTAGAAGGTTATTCCCTATATACTATGGTCACCTAATGTGTTTGGTCGGATCCTAATGATCGACCAAACGGGTCGGGTTCGAAAGTATAAGCGATTGTTTAGATCGCTTACCTTACGACCCTATATAAGCACTAAACTAAAAGTGACGAGCTAAGCATGTTAAAACATTCTTAACTAAGTTTAGAAACATGTTTGGTATCAAAACAAATGGTTTTGATATCCACAAGTAGTTTGGTTACAAAATACGCAAGAATACGTATTTTGGCCGAAACTACGACTCGTCACTGAGTCTTGATAACGTGGTAATCAGTAGGTATAGTTTCTAGGGACTATAACCATTGTGATTACGCTCACGTTATGAAGTTCAAACCAACTTCGTGTTGACCATAAACTGGTCAATGCCGAAAGTCAAACAAAGTTTGACTTTAACGCTAAAACGAATAAAAGAACGAAGGAACACTTACAAAGGGTCCCCGAAAGCTAATCTTGATCCAAGTAGCTCAGGTATGAAGCAATGGCTTCAACTTAGAGCTTTTAGATCAGATTTTTGAGGGTTTTGGGTTGAATGGGGTTGGGTATTTATAGGATCTTCCATATAGAATATTCCTAGCATATTCCAAGCATATTCCTAGCATATTCCAAGCATATTCCTAGCATATTCCTAGCATATTCCTAGCATATTCCTGGCATATTCCTGGCATATTCCAAGCATATTCCTGGCATATTCCTTAGCATATACCTTAGCATATTCCTGGCATATGGCTAAAACGAGTATTTAACTGGGTACTGGGTATTTTATCTAGCGTTTAAATCCCGGTATATGGCGTTCTAAATTATTTTTATTACTCTATAAAAATAAACTCGCCAAGATATTACTGAAATAAATTTCAGTTGCCAGGACTGGCTGCGTTTTGCAGTAGAAGCACTGTGTTGCGCAGAAACACACGTTACGCGCTTAAACTTTGAAAAATAACGTTTTTAGGCGTTTTAATTTATTTTTCAACACGGACCTGATTAAAATAAGATTTTAATCATAACAGAATATTTGTGGGATTTAAATATTATCCGGTCGGTCACCAACGTTCGTTTGGTCGTACGATCGCGATGTTCGGTTAATTACGACGGAATGCGCATAAGCGCGAAAAACGATCCAAATTGCGCGACGAATGGATTTTTCTTTTGCCAAACACTAAAATAAAATATTTTAGTGCTTACATAAATTTTTTGGATGTCCGGATGTATTCAGAACGTATGTTATGCGCGAAAGTGCAAACTTGTGCACTTTTTAACGCTTTTAGTCCCTGAATGACCCAAAAGTTTATTTTAGCACACCGAACCCCTCAAAGCCTATTTCTAAGATATGTAAAGGATATTTAAGGGGTGTTTAACTTATGGTCATGTTCCGGAATGTCTGTTCCAGTACGAATCGTCATACTTTCGCAGTTTGTCGAATTTAGTCCTCGTAGGCGAATTAACTTGTTTCTGCCATACCAAAGCCTTCAAAACTTATTTCTAAGTTATGTAAGGGTTATTTAAGGTATGTTAAGTATATGTTGATGTTCCGGAGTGTTTGTCGCATTAAACTTATTACGTTTACGCACCAGTTTGCGTATAACTCTCCAGAAAGCGATATAGAGTTTGAAATTGAACAAAAGTCAAAACATGAAAAATGTAAAACATAAACAAACAAACATTGGGATCAAATAACATTGTTTTATTGATAATTGAATTGTTCACATTGATTACAAGCACATATGTTACAGTCTCCCCTACTTGTGAAAATTTCGTCCCGAAATTTATTTAGAGGAAACTTGTGAGAGCTTGAAACATGAATTTTGAAAAGACAAAACAACACTAGTTAAGGTTCTGAACTTCCAGTAACTTTAATAACATTATGCTTGCAATGTATGAGGGACACTCATATACACGTATATAAAGTGTTATTGGTGCGTCCACCGTACCTTCATTACATTGTTCACGTTTCGTTATTGTTGCCACTATAGGTTCTTACACATGATAATTCTTACTGGGTTCCTGTGCACTGAATTTCATAATTATGTACGCGTCCATAATTACACAATTCCTTGCATAGTCCACACAGTCTATTTTATAATGTGTAGGGGAAAACCAAATGAACAAACCCTGTGATGAATGTGACTAGACCATCATAGGGTCCCTTTTATTAAATCAATAAATGATTTTAATAGACAACCAAGGAGTCTTTTCAGCTTATATCATCACATGTCATTCTTAACCAGATTTTTGAATCAATCTTTTTTTACTAGACCACTAAAAGGGTCTCTTATGAATCATGGAATGGTACTATATAATCCAAGGGTCTTAACTATTAAATAGCAGCCCATTAAGGATTTAAGGTAGTACCTTTGGATATCCTACTATGAATCCCTCATGTGAAGATATGGGAGATTCTACGAGGATTTGGATAACGAATTATCCAGAGTACACAAAAAAGCATAAAAGAAAACACAAAATGCATAAACACATAATCACATAATTGTTTAACTTGATTTTTAGATTTGTCATCATTTTGTCAATTTGTTCTGTTAACTGTGCACATGTATTTAAAGCACACCAGGTATCCAATCAGTGGATTTTGATTGGTGCTTTAAATATTTTCAAGAATCTAACTATAATGATAGGAAGATCTTAAAAAGAAAATTCGATTTCGATTATAAGGAATCGAAATGTTCGAATTAAGGCATACAAGGAATCCAATTAAGGACTCTGATTTGAATGATAATTATCCACAAGGATCTAATTGTGAAGGTAAGAAGATCCCATATGGATTTTGGGATTTGAAGATGTTTTGAAACCTTGCACAGGATGTGCTTAAGTCAAAACATGAAGTAAAAATGCTTATGAAGTTGAGATGCTGGATATGTCAAGGTGACATATGTAGCGGAATTTGAAGGTTAAGTTAATGTACGAGGAAAATGTTTTTGAAAACTATGCATGGGGTTTCTTTTAAAAATGTGTTTAATGTTTTTTGAAATCTTACATAATACTTTTGAAATCATAAGTAGGTGCATTAGATAAAAAAAAATGTTTTAAAATCATGCCAGATGAAATTTTTTGAAATTATGTATAAGGTTTTTGGAAATCATGAATGATGCTTTTGAAATCATGCACTTGATAAGAAAATATATTGTATTAATATTGTTTTCAGGCTATATCAGACATTTTGAAATCATGAAGGTTGCTTTGAAAAATACAGACAAAGCTTTGTCCATTTGTTTTGTTAAGTAAATACACTATATTAAAAATGTTTTCGAACTATATATAGAATGTTTTGAAATCATGTAGGTTGTTTTGAAAACTTATGTTATGCATGTTGAAAAAAATCAGAACGTAATGGGTATGAGATTTGAAAATATCCTTGGTTATCTAACCAATGATTCAAAGGCACATATGTGCAAAAGCACGATTACTCATAATGTCACTTTATTTTCTGTACTTTGTTTCTTAGAGTGAAACGAGTACTTAGAATTGTTCCAAGGGAATCATGAGCAAACGCAAGAATGGAAAATATTCACAAGAGTAGTTTGTAAGGAACATAGTTCCTTAATGTAGGTATTATAGGGAAATGCCATACACACATATAACTACACTTGTATATCAGAATTGTGAACAACGATTTATTTATAAACAAAATAGATTGTTTCAGGGTTCAACAAAAGGTACAAAAGCATAAGATTCAAATTATTCAAGGCCGCAACATTTTCTAATCAGCCAAATGCTTATCTGTGGGTCAGATTTGCGTTAGCAAGCTTTGGGCAATCCCTTAGGAAATGGCCCATCTCGCCACAGTTGTAACAGGACCCTGGTGAGAAACGAGCTTGAGCAGGATTGTCGCCAGCTTGATTTGGTCCACCTTGGTTCGGGTTACATCGACAAGCACTTGCCAGGTGACCAATTCGCCCACATGATACACACAGACGACACTGTAAGTGAGCTTGGTGATGCCCATTACATTTGTCGCATATTGGTGCCGTTCCCTTGTATTGCTTCTTAGCAGGTGGTGTTGCCACCTGGATGGGTCTTGCTTGATTTGGTACAGCTGCAGTTGAGCAAACCCTTGCTGTATGACCTATAAGTCCACAAATCTGGCATTTGCGGCACTTCACACTAGCATGATGATGAAGGTTACATTGGTTGCACAAGGGTGCAGTTCCATTGTATGGCTTCCTAGCAGGGGGTTGAGCTGGTTGGTTGGGGATGGCTTGACCATTGTGAGCGACCACGACGAAGTTCTGAGAAGCCTTTCGCTTCTTTGACTTCTTAGGGGATCCAGTCTGTTCATCCATGGTCTTTGATTCCTTGATTAGTTTCTTGGCTGGTGGTGCTGTCACTTGGCTAGGTCTTGCCTGTTTTGGTGCAACCGCTACGGGATTCTTTGAAGCTTTACGTTTCTTTGGTTTAGGTGAAAGCTTGGCCTCTGTCTCCTTTGGTGACTCTTGAGTGGCTTCATTGTTGAGACGAGACATGGCAATGCCTAGTTCAACAGTCTTCAGGATTACTTCGCCTATTCGCTGGGCAAATTTGGCTGTTCGCTCGGACATTTGACCGTTGCTGAGAGGAAGAGAGACATTCTAGAAGGAAATGAAAGGCATAGGAAGAACAGGTGAAAGGTTATCAGATAATCAAAACAGAATGACAACGCATGAAAATTGCGATCATTTGTTTGTTACCTAAGGCAAACAAATGAGACGGTGACTAATCAAAGTAAGCGGGTCATATTAATGTATCGCGAAGACATGCTTTAGCCTATAAGCGGACACTCACCCCAAGAGTTCCCAGGTAAGAGTGACTGGTCCGATTATGTGGATTTGTACGAACACTCCAGCCTTAGACAGAAAACTCAGAGTACAGGCATCCACTCTTCCAGATTGCACGTGTTCACACTATAAGATCCAAACTTTGATGAGGTTTTGAAAATTCAAAGGGGTTCAAAACCTTATAACAGAGGGTTCAAAACCTAGTAATCAATCATCCTAGAACAGATGATTAGTTTTCAAAGCGGTTTTGAAATTTGTGTTCTTGTTGAGGTCGTCGCCTAAGGATAGGTGACGGTATTGTTTTATGACTAAACGCAAGTAAACTCGCGTTAGGGTCCTAGGAAGGTTATAGACTAGGTCAAAGCATTACTAATAACCTAATTCCCTATAACCATGGGCTCTGATACCAACTTTTCTGTCACACCCCGACCACGTAAGACGAGAAACACGTGGCGAAAACGTCGGTGAGTGTTGTAACAGAATCATTTTTTCATAACACATGGAAATTGAAATATTGTTTTATTGATTAAAAGAGTTACAACGTCTTGACAATCAAAGAAATATAACATAAATAACTAGTCTTGCATCTTTTATTGTCACTAAGGCCCAAGTCTGCCTAAGTGTATCTTGATAAATCCTATGCATCATATCCTGAAACACATGTGAAAATAGGCACGTCAGCATAAAAATGCCTGTGAGATACATAGGTTTTGTGAAAATAGGATTCATGACTTGGGTTTTAAAAGAAAGGTTTAATAAAAATTAGTCATGAATCTTGTTAAGTGTTTTCTTTTATAAATCATATGAAAACTCGATAAGAAATCCGATTATATAAAAGAAAGGTGTATGGTTAATGAAATAACCCAGTAAAATGAGTTGTATAAAACAATGTCTTGAAAAATATGTTATTTGTGTAAAATGTAATATGTCGATACTGAAATGATTTAAATAAGGCTACAATATGTAATATTATACAAACACATATATATAGGAAGTACCAGCGGCGTATCCACCATGTTTGTATCATATTACACACGCCTCGTTACTTAAATCATTTACCCAAACCAACCACCAATGTAAATTGTTCATGTATAAATCAATTGTCAAGTGTTATTGTGTATACCATATCAAAATGTCCATGTCTAATGTAAATCACCAAATGTGTATATCAATGTCAAAATGTTTATGTTTAATGTAAATCATATAATGTGTATCCAAAAATATCATGTATGGCATGTGAAATATATCAACTAAACCATAGGTAAAATGCACAAAAACAGGGTATTGAAGTAAACATAGTTTAAGTCAAAGTTATGTTTTTGCGGAACAAATGCATGCTATACTGATACAAACATCTATGCGGTATTGTGAAAATGCATACATCCAAGCCTTGTGACTGTGGTGATAGACCTTTAAACAAATTAAAGGTTTATCTGTGTTATGTTTATCGAATTCGGTCATTCCTTCCAATCCAAACAAACCTAGGATTTCAGGAACGGGAGTTGTCAATTCCTATGGTACCATTACCTACTAACGAGCGGCGTAGCTAATGTTAATGAATGTATATTGTCCCATTTGAACAAACCAAATGTCATACCAAAATGTAAGCATGTGATGAATAACAAATGTACTAAGTATGCAACAAATGAACATACATAGCATGTGATGTGATGTAAAACAATGTACTAAGTATGCACACAATGGATACATAGCATAAAATATAATGTAAAACGATGTACTAAATATGCACACAATGGACATACATAGCATAAAATGTAATGTAAAACAATGTACTAAGTATGCAACAAAGGACATACATAGCAAAAACACAATGAAATCATGTACTATAAGTGTACTATTTAACATAACAAGCATATGATATGAAAACATGAAAGGCACGAAAGTAACAAGTAGGCACATGTGTTTCACCCCAAAATGTTTGGAAAACAGTAAAAGAGGGGTCTATGTACTCACTTGAGATTGCTTAGTAGTCCTTGAGTAACAACCAAACAATGCTAGAGATCACGGATATCCAACGGCACCTAATATAGGTAATTATGTTAATATACCGGACCTAAATCGGAGAATTGGATAGGATGAGGGCTCGTAAACCAAATGAGTAGGGGAACTCATGTAATATGGTTTAACAAGGCCTACATACTACAATGAAACCTAACCTAAGTGCTTACGACCCATTACGACCCGTTTAGGGTAGCTTATGCTACTTTAACGCGTCGTTCGCGTAAAATGCGTTCGGAACGCCTAACTAGTCCTATGATAAGTAAAATATGCCTTAACATGTCTAATATTGTTGCCCAATCAGTTTAGACGTTAAAAGTTATGTTACATATGCTTAAAATGAATTTTGGTGTTCAAAGGGCATTTTGGTAATTTACCTAAGGCATATAACCCACCTATCATACAACTAAGTAAACGTCGTGACCATAAGGTATAACCTTGGAAGGTTATTCCCTATATACTATGGTAACCTAATGTGTTTGGTCGGATCCTAATGATCGACCAAACGGGGCGGGTTCGAAAGTATAAGCGATTGTTTAGATCGCTTACCTTACGACCCTATATAAGCACTAAACTAAAAGTGACGAGCTAAGCATGTTAAAACATTCTTAACTAAGTTTAGAAACAGGTTTGGTATCAAAACAAATGGTTTTGATATCCACAAGTAGTTTGGTTACAAAATACGCAAGAATACGTATTTTGGCCGAAACTACGACTCGTCACTGAGTCTTGATAACGTGGTAATCAGTAGGTATAGTTTCTAGGGACTATAACCATCGTGATTACGCTCACGTTATGAAGTTCAAACCAACTTCGTATTGACCATAAACTGGTCAATGCCGAAACTCAAACAAAGTTTGACTTTAACGCTAAAACGAATAAAAGAACGAAGGAACACTTACAAAGGGTCCCCGAAAGCTAATATTGATCCAAGTAGCTCAGGTATGAAGCAATGGCTTCAACTTAGAGCATTTAGATCAGATTTTTGTGGGTTTTGGGTTGAATGGGGTTGGGTATTTATAGGATCTTCCATATAGAATATTCCTAGCATATTCCAAGCATATTCCTAGCATATTCCTAGCATATTCCTGGCATATTTCAAGCATATTCCTGGCATATTCCTTAACATGTACCTTAGCATATTCCTGGCATATGGCTAAAACGGGTATTTAACTGGGTACCGGGTATTTTATCTAGCGTTTAAATCATGGTTTATGGCGTTCTAAATTATTTTTATTACTCTATAAAAATAAACTCGCCAAGATATTACTGAAATAAATTTCAGTTGCCAGGAGTGGCTGCGTTGTCTGTGTTTTGCAGTAGAAGCACTGTGTTGCGCAGAAACACACGGTACGCGCTTAAACTTTGAAAAATAACGTTTTTAGGCGTTTTAATTTATTTTTCAACACGGACCTGATTAAAATAAGATTTTAATCATAACAGAATATTTGTGGGATTTAAATATTATCCGGTCGGTCACCAACGTTCGTTTGGTCGTACGATCGCGATGTTTGGTTAATTACGACGGAATGCGCATAAGCGCGAAAAACGATCCAAATTGCGCGACGAATGGATTTTTCTTTTGCCAAACACTAAAATAAAATATTTTAGTGCTTACATAAATTTTTTGGATGTCCGGATGTATTCAGAACGTATGTTATGCGCGAAAGTGCAAACTTGTGCACTTTTTGACGCTTTTAGTCCCTGAATGACCCAAAAGTTTATTTTAGCACACCGAACCCCTCAAAGCCTATTTCTAAGCTATGTAAAGGATATTTAAGGTGTGTTTAACTTATGGTCATGTTCTAGAATGTCTGTTCCAGTACGAATCATCATACTTTCGCAGTTTGTCGAATTTAGTCCCTGTAGGTGAATTAACTTGTTTCTGCCATACCAAAGCCTTCAAAACTTATTTCTAAGTTATGTAAGGGTTATTTAAGGTATGTTAAGTATATGTTGATGTTCCGGAGTGTTTTTCGCATTAAACTGATTACGTTTACGCACCAGTTTGCGTATAACTCTCCAGAAAGCGATATAGAGTTTGAAATTGAACAAAAGTCAAAACATGAAAAATGTAAAACATAAACAAACAAACATTGGGATCAAATAACATTGTTTTATTGATAACTGAATTGTTCACAATGATTACAAGCACAGATGTTACACGCGTTAAAACAACAAAACCGCGGCGGAAACGTCCGGGATTGTCGTAACAGAATCATTGTTTCATAACACATGGATTTGAAGTTTCATTTTTATTTAAATTTTTGTATAATACATTGTCTTGGAATTCAAAATCAACAGCACCTGAAACATATGTGAAAATAAAGTCAGCATAAAAATCCCGGCGAGTACATAGGTTCTGTGAGTGTGTCAAATTCATGGCTTGTGTACATATTGCAATACCTCGTACAACTGCTAGAGTCGATAATTGAAAACCTTGTATTGAAAAGTGTTTGGTATTGCAATATAATTAACCAACTAAAACAAGTTGGTTATATGTTTGTGAAAACCTTGTTCCCATGAATCTTGACCCAAAACATTTGCTTTTGTTAACCAAGTAGTAAATTGTCTCGTGAGAAAACTTGTATGGTTTATATCATTTAGTAACATCGTTGCATGACATCGTTTGAAATCATTTGTCCAAGTGAACTAAATAACGCCACAGAATGTAAAATGATAAAAGCACTTATATATAAGAAGTACCAACGGCGTATCTACCATGCTTTTATCACATTACACCCGTCCCGTTATCTAATCACTTACCATATACCAATCGTTCAAATCGTTCAATTCATCTGTGTTATAAACCATCATTCAATCGTTCGTGTTATAAACCATCGTTCAATCCTTCGTGTTATAAACCATCGTTCAATCGTCCGTGTCATAAAACCATTCATTCAATTGTCCGTGTTTTAATTGTGAAAACTAACTTTTGGTCGTTCTAGTTGAACACTTTCAAACCTGTGTGACTCGTCTATACCACCAAAGGGTATCTTTAATCGACTAACAAACCACCAAAGGGTTTGTTAAAATAACAGTTTCTGTCGTTACCCACATTACCCCCATAACCATGGTGATAGTCCGATAACGAGATTTGTCAGATCCTATGGTACCATAACATACTACTGGTCGGCTTGGCCAAAGCTAATGAATTTCATTCGTGTTATGTATTAACGCACAAACAAGTTCGTCCACATTATTGAAATCGTTGTGTTTAATATAAAACATAGTATTTGTTTTTGAAAACTCGAATCGTTTAGCACATATGAATCACCCCAAAACAATTAAAAGCATAAAATAGGGGAACTATGTACTCACTTGAGATTGCAAGGTATCCTCGATTAAGTGAACTAACAAAGATCGGGAAACCAAGGAATCAAGTGGCACCAAGTATGGAATCACTATTTTAATAAATCGGGACCTAAATCGGGAGATCGGGTAGAATGAGGTCTTGTAAACCAAATGAGTGTTGGAACTCATATGATATGGTTTAACAAAGCCTACATTCTGATTTGAAATCAATCCTAAGTGCTTTTGACCCGTTATGACCCGTTAAGGTAGTTTATGCTACTTTAACGCGTCATTTGCGCAAATGCGCGTTCGGATGGTCTAACTAGTCATATGATAAGTGTGACACCTGTGTCACTATGACCATCAAACAAATACCAAACCAATGAAATATTGTGTTTCATACTTGGGATTTGTATAAATATGTGTATCATTTGCACATATCAATTCTTGTTAGATTTCGAGCTTTAAATCGCTTTCTGGAAGGTTATACGCGAACTAATGCGTAAATATAACCAGTTTAATGCAACAAACACTCCAGAATAGTGAAATAGGCTTAACATACATTAAATAACCTTTACATAACTTAGAAATAAGTTTTGGATGGTTTGGTGTGTTGAAATCAAATTTATTCGATCGCAGGGACTATTTGTGTCAAACTGCGAAAGTATGCCGATTCGTGTGGTAACGAACATTCTGGAACTTGATCATAAGTTAAACATACCATAAATATCCTTTACATAGCTTAGAAATAGGCTTTGAGGCGTTCGGTATGCTAAAATAAACTTTTTGGTCATTCAGGGACTAAAAGCGTCAAAAAGTGCATAAGTTTGCATTTTCGCGCATATCTTACGTTCTGAATATATCCAGACATCCAAAAATTTATGTAATCATAAAAATATTTTATTTTAGTGATTGTCATGATAAAATTCCATTCGTCGCGTAATTTGGATCGTTTTTCACGTTAGTTCGTGTTTCGTCGTAATTAACCGAACAACGCAATCATACGACCAAAAGAACTGGCATCCGAGATATCTTTGAGCATGTTTCTTGTTCCCTATGCTATAACTTCATTTTAGAGCCTTAAAATGGGGTTAACGGGGTTTAAACGCATCGAAAACGGCTTAAAAGTGTTGCAGGGACCATTTCTGCCATTTTAGCAAACTTTCTAGATCTGGCATGGCTTTGCCGTGGCACGAGGCCACGGCCTCATCTGGGCAGAAAACTCATTTTCAGCAATTTTCAGCAACCGACTTGAAGTTCAGGGTCCTTTTTGTAACTTTTTCAATACCGTTTGATGGTTTTGGGGCACCCCTAGTATTCCAAAACCATGTGCCTTATGTGTAAGGTCCAGATCGAAGCTCAATTATCGAGGAACGATCCTAACGGTTCTTCACTTTCTATAAATACCCACCATCTTCATCACCTTCATTCACACACCTTTGATCTCAATTTCATTCTCTAAGTTGAAGCTCTCCTATTGAAGCTTCATACCTGAGAATTTTTGAGTTCAAATCTTCCTAGCTTGGACCCTTTGTAAGTTTCTTTCGTGCTTTTATCGTTTTTCTAGCATAAAAGTCAAACAGTGTTTGACTTTCTGCTTTGACCACGAGTTGGTCAACACGAAGTTCCGTAACGTGAGTGTAATCACAATGGTCATAGTCTTTTGTGACTATACCTACTGATTACCACGTTATTTAGGTGTAGTGATGAGTCATAGTTTCGGTCAAAATATGCGTTTATGCGTATTTTGCAACCAAACTATTCTTGGGTATCAAAACCCTTTGTTTTGATATCAAACTTGTTTTCTAACTTCGTTAAACATGTTTTAACATGTTTAACTCATCACTTATTAAGGTAAATAGCAAAAGGTTGTTTTGTGAAAAACCCTAATTCTCTCTCTAGCATGGCGATCTCGGTTCTTCCTGCAACCCTTGATTTTTCTTCTTGATCTTTGTATAACAGTCTGATTATTGGGGTGTTGATTCATCAATACTTACAATTCGAACTAGTTAGCAAAGGGATTGAGTTAAATTTAGGGTTTTTCTTTGTGTTTCTCCAATCGCCGCCCTAGTTCCTTGTTTCAATCTGATTGTATAATGGTGTGGGTTTGTTATTCTTAACACAATGATTCCTCTATATGATTTCGAAAGTTACATGGGGTAGGGTTCTGCTAGATTAGGGTTTTTTTCCTTTTTTCGTTCGTTGTTTTTTCGGGTCTTCTTGGTCTGTCGTCGTGCATGGTCTTCTGAGAATTTTTGTTTATAGAGAGTTGTCTTTTTTAGCATTGATGAACGTAAGAAAGCTGGGGAGAATAACCAAGGTAATTGTGGGAAGCCGCCATTGCCGTTCAAGGGTATTGCCAGCCGAGTTGTTAATATTGATGGTAACATGGTACTTCCGAGGAGGGTTATTGTAATCAATGAGCCAAAGCCAATAAATGTTATTGATGAACTCACCAAGATTACGGTGCCTGTTTCTTTGGACAAGACGGATTCACAGAATGTTGGGGTAGTAGACAATCAGGTGGGTCATGAAGAGCATGGAGTTGACGACTTTATATCTGGTTTGAACTCGAGGGACTTTCATCCTGTTCAAGGTGAACCCTCGAAAACGTTGTCGTATGCAGATTCGGTCAAGGCTACTGGTTCCAGGAAAGTTAACTTTAGAACTCTTGCAAGTCCTGTTATGCATGATGGATGTGATGTTGTTCTACCGCGGGAGTCTGTTCGAGCTGTGCAAGATAAATTAGCTAATACTTTGTATGGTTATTTTTTAGGAGATCGTGTGGCGTTCCCGGTTGTGGAGTATTTTGTTCGTAATAACTGGAAGAAATTTGGATTACAAAAATCCATGATGAACGCAAATGGTTTTTTCTTCTTTAAGGGCCTGTTTGGTTGCCTCTGAATGGCTTCATTCAGAGGTAAACCTCTGAATCGGACAGAGGTATCCTTGTTTGGTTCACAAAAACTTCACCTCTGAACTGAACCATTCAGCTCTGAATAGCTCTGAATGGTTCAGCTACTTCTCATCTCTGAATGAAAATTGGACTTGTATGCCCTTTGCTCCTTCTTCTTCACGAGTTCTCCACAGCCACCACCTCCACCTCCGACACCACCTCCACCACCTCCGACACCATCTCCATCATCATCATCATCATCAACTCCGACACCACCTCCGACACCATCTCCATCATCATCATCGTCACCGACGCCACCACCTCCACCATCTCCGCCAACACCTCCACCATCTCCGCCACCTGCACCTCCACCATCTCCGAAACCCCCAAATCGAAACCCCCAAATCAAACCCTAATCGATCCCATCATCGAACATCATCGTCGTCGTCTTCATCGATCATCATCATCTCATCAACATCTTCATCTTCATCGATCATCATCATCACCGGGTGCGGCTGTCGGACCTCCGTGCGCCGCCGTGTCGCGCCACCAGGCCGGCCTCCTCCTCCTCTCCGGCTCTCTCTATCTCTGGTTCTCTCTATCTCTCTCCGATTCTCTCTCTAAATTCAGTGTATGTGTGTGTGTAGAGAATAAGGGGCGGTGTTGCAGGTATGGAGAGAAAGGGGAAGGGGGTGGGGGTGGGGGGATGATGAATACTGATGAATGATGATGATGATTGGGTTTTATAGAAAAAAAATCTATAAAAGGTTTATTTTGTGGGGAGGGGTAAAAATGTCATTTTACACTGTCATTCAGATATGGAACCAAACAGCACTTTACTGGTTCAGCACTTACCCATTCAGACCCTCTTACCCATTCAGACCTCTTATTCATTCAGCACTTATTGGTTCAGATGTTGCCAAACAGCCCCTAAGTTTTCTAATGAAGCTGGTATGTTGGAAGCTCTGAAAGAAGGCCCGTGGATTATTCGCTCTCAACCGTTGTTTCTTTGTATTTGGAATCCAACAGTCAAGCTGGAGAAAAAGGAGGTTAAAAAGGTTCAAGTCTGGGTTAAAATTCATGATATTCCTATTGCTACGTACACAGAAGATGGGCTAAGTATGATTGCTACAACAATTGGGGAACCGAAACTTCTGGATTCGTACACTACGTCGATGTGTATGGACATGTGGGGTCGTAGTAGTTATGCTAGAGCTTTAATCAAGGTCTCTGCTGAAAAGGAGTTGCGTGAAGAAATTACTTTGGCCATTCCTGAACTTGAGGGGGAGGGTTTTGTCAAAGAAACTATGTATGTTGAGTATGAATGGTACCCGCATAGGTGTTCTAAATGCTGTGTTTTTGGCCACTCAGTTGAAACATGTCCTAAACTTCCAAAGAAGTCTGTTACTTCAAAGAGTGTGGATCAGAAAGATAAGCGTCCTGTGCAAGAGAATCGTTATGCTAAGAAGTATCAGGTCATTGATGAAGATGGTTATCAAGGGGTTCCGAGTAAGAAAGTGGCTCGAAAGCAGGGTTTCCAAGTTAATATACAAAAGCCAAAGTTTGAATATAGGCCGGTGACTTCCAAACCGAAAGGGGATTGGAATAAAGCTTCGTCGTCGAGTGGGATTGTGTCTAAGAACCCTTTTGCTGTTTTGGACGATGCTGAAGGGGACGGTCCGGAGGTTAAAAAACAATCGGGGGATGGCTATGAGGACTCAGATAATGAGGAGGTAGTGGAGGTGTATAACGAAATGGATGAATTTATTTTACAAGACTAAAAAAAAACGAATGATAAACAAGGGGCAAGCACTCCTTCTACAGTTGGTTCTAATGGTTAGTCTTGCTTCTTGGAACATAAGGGGGTTGAACCGCCCTCTGAAACAAATGGAGGTTCGCCAGGTTGTTAAGGATCCGAATTTAAGTTTGTGTGCTATTTTAGAATCACATGTTGGTATTGATAAACTGGTAAAGTCTGTAAGGCTGTTTTTCGGTCGTGGGATTAGACTTCCAATGGTGCTTGCTGTGACAAAGGGACCAGAATTATTGTTGGCTGGAACCCAGCTATTTTTGATGTTATGGTCCTATTTCAGTCCTCTCAGGTTATGCATCTCCAACTGTTTTTCAAGTTGGATAGGAGGATCATTTTCTGCTCGATAGTGTATGCTGCTAATTATAATGTTACTCGTAGAGATTTATGGCACCATTTAACCATGCATAAAGTGCTTGTTGGTAATAGTCCTTGGGTCATAATGGGTGATTTTAATTCGGCTTTGAACCTGGAGGATAATTCCCATGGGTTCTTCATCTCTGTCCACGGGTATGAAAGAATTTCAGGCTTGTGTTGATACGTTGGAGATGTTCGATATTAATAAGTCCGGCCTTCATTATACGTGGAGCCAAAAGCCGAAGGAGGGTGTTGGTTTACTGAAAAAGATTGATCGTGTGATAGGAAATACCCCGTTTGTCACGGCTTTTCCGAGTTCCTTGCTATATTCCACCCATATAGGATTTCAGATCACTGTCCTTGTATTCTGAAGATTCCTGAAGTTGGTAAGTTGAAACCTAGGTCCTTTAAATTCGCTAATTTTTTGGTGCATAAACCGGAATTTATGGAGATAGTAAAAAAGACGTGGTAGTCTAGAGTGGATGGTGTTTTCCAGTTTCAAGTTGTTAAACGGCTCCGGATGCTAAAAAGTGCTCTCCGTGCTCTTTTGTTTAAACAAGGTAATTTGCATAAAAAAGTGGAATCGCTGTGTGAGAGTCTTGATCGTATTCAGCAACACATTGATCTGGACCCGTTGAATCCGGACCTCCGGGCTGAAGAAGCTATTTTGAACCGTGATTATCAGGAATTTGCCTTGGATGAGGAGCGTTTTCTTAAGCAAAAATCCAAAGTGGCTTGGTTGAGAGCTGGTGATATGAATTCAGCTTATTTCCACTCGTCTTTGAAGGTTAGGAACCATTATAGCCGTATTGATATTATTACGGATTCTGAAGGTGTTGTCCATGAAAATGCTAATGTTCCTCAAGCTTTTGTTCATCATTATGAAAATTTCTTGGGATGTCAAGGAGATATCTCTCTTAGTCCAGCTCCGGATTTATTCCCTAAGGTTTTGAATCCTATTGCGGCTGCTCATATGGTCAGACCAGTTACACAGGAAGAGGTAAAATCTGCTATGTTCTCTATTGGTATTGATAAAGCGCCTGGCCCTGATGGGTTTACGGCGGCATTTTTCAAGAATGCTTGGCCTCTTGTTGGGAATGATGTTTCTAATGCAATTATTGATTTTTTTGGTTCTGGCAAGTTACTGCGTGAGTTAAATCACACGCTTATTGTTCTTGTTCCCAAAACTCCCACTCCTTTGGCTGTCACTGATTATCGGCCTATTGCTTGTTGTAATGTGCTCTACAAGTGCATTAGTAAGATTGTAGCGGACAGAATTAAAGGGGGGCTGAATGAGATAGTTAGCGTTAACTAGTCTGCTTTTGTGCCAGGTAGGAAAATTTCAGATAATATTCTCTTGACCCAAGAGCTGATGCACAATTATCATTGGAATGTTGGTCCTCCTAGGTGTGCATTCAAAGTTGATATTTAGAAAGCTTATGACACTGTGGATTGGAGGTTTCTTCGAAGTGTTTTGATTGGTTTTGGTTTTAATGCTAAAATGGTTGATTGGATTATGGTTTGCGTTTCTTCTACCACTTACACGGTTTGTGTTAATGGAAACGTTCATGGTTTTTTCAAGGGTAACCGGGGCCTTAGACAAGGGGATCCGATCTCGCCGTATCTTTTTACTTTGGTTATGGAGGTTTTGACATCCATCTTGCACGAGACTATCCGGATTGATTCCTCATTTAGATTTCACAATAAATGTGAGCGGCAACAAATTGTAAACCTTTGCTTTGCGGATGACCTTTTCCTTTTCACTAGAGGTGATGTAAATTCAGCAAAATGCATCATGAGCTCCCTTTCGAAATTCACTAAGATGTCGGGGTTGGTTCCTAGCTCTCATAAAAGCACGGTATTCTTTTGTAATGTGCCCAATCATGTTAAAAATGCAATTCTAAATGTTATGCCTTTTGTGGAGGGTACGTTACCTGTGAGATATTTGGGGGTGCCTCTTCTTTGTTCGCGGCTCATGTACAAAGAATGTAGAATCCTTGTGGAGAATCTTGACAAGCGTATCATGCACTAGAGGAATAAACTTCTTTCATTTGCTGGTAGATTGCAGCTGGTTATCTCTGTTTTGTCTTCTATGCATATCTATTGGTCTACTGTGTTTGTTCTTCCGAGCCGTGTGATTAAGGAGTTGGAAGCTAGAATGCATAATTTTTTATGGTCGCAAGATGGCTCGTTCCATAGAGGAAAGGCCAAAGTCTCTTGGAGTTCTGTTTGTATTCCGAAATTTGAAGGAGGGTTGGGCATTAGACGGATTGGGGACATGAACTTAGCTCTTATGTCATCTCACGTAGGAAGTATTCTCTCCAGACGGAACTCGTTGTGGGTCTACTGGGTGCATGACTACAGGTTGAAAGGTAAAAATTTCTGGGTTTGTCAGCTGCCTTCGAACTGTTCTTGGTCTTGGAGGAACCTCTTGCAAATGTGGCCGATATTGAGATCTCATATGTGGTCGGATATTGGGAATGGGGCGAAAACATCAGCTTGGTATGACAATTGGTGTAACATAGGGCCGTTGGGTAATTTTCTGACACCTCGTATCATTACAAATGCGGGCTTTCACTTGGATGATAAAGTTGCTGATATTCAAGCTAATGGAGTCTGGTCTTGGCCGGTTGCCTAGAGGGATTTATTCCCAGTCTTAAATCAGCTAGATAATACTCACACTGATCCGAATAAACATGACAGGATACTGTGGCGTGATGGGGATGATTTACATGAGCTTACAGCTTCGGATGTGTGGCATTCGATTCGTTATAGAGAGCCGGAGGTTGAGTGGAGTAGTATTGTTTGGTTTGCGCCATGTATTCCAAGACATGCTTTCCTAATGTGGTTGATTATGAGAGGTAAATTGCTGACTCAGGATAAGATTTTGAAATGGGACTTAGCTCGAAGGAAGAATATGAACATGATGTGCTGCTTATTATGTTATGCGGATAATAACTCTCATAGTCACTTATTTTTTTAGTGCAAATTTTCTTCTCAAGTGTGGTTTTCGGTCAGACAAAAGGTTGGTATGGAATCTGTCCATCCAAAGTGGACAGATATTGTTGATTGGTTGATTCCTCGTGCTCGGTCAAAGTCTGCGGCCAATTATGTTGCTCGTCTTCTGGTTGCGGCTAGTGCTTATATTATCTGGCAGGAGCGAAATGCTAGAATTTTCAAGAATCAACTGAGGCCTCCTGAAGTGATAAGCAAAGTTATTCTTAATACGGTTCGGTACAAGCTTATGGGAGCGAAATTAAGGAACACTGCTAATGTGCAAAGGCTTCTGGCGGAGTGGAAGATCTGCGGCAATAACATCATCGACGATGGTGGCTAGTTTGATTTAGTTCTTGTTGATTTCGGTTTGTTCTAGATGTTTGTCTAGGTGGTTTTTTCTTTTTGGGTTGTATTTTGTTCGCTTGGTTTACTTTCATGAGGCATGTCTCATGTTTGAACTAGTGTAGGTTCTCTACACTACTTATTTTCTTTGGTTGTGAATATATAAAATCACCGGGGTAGCCCTTTACCCAAAAAAAAAACTCGTCACTTTAGGTTTAGTGCTTATATAGGGTCGTAAGTTATGCGGTCTAAACAACCGCTTAGACTTTCGAACCCGACCTGTTTGGTCGATCATTAGGATCCGACCAAACATGTTTTGTAACCATAGTTGTATAGGGAATAACCTTTCAAGGTTATACCTTATGGTCACTTCGTTTAAGTAGTTGTATGATAGGTAGTTTATATGCCTTAGGTAAATGACCAAAATGCCCTTTTAAACATAAATTCATTTTAAGTATATGTAACATAAATTTTGACATCTAAACTGATTAGGAACCATTATTAGACATGTTAAGACATATATTACTTGTCATAGGACTAGTTAGGCGGTCTGAACGCGTTTTACGCGAACGACGCATTAAAGTAGCGTAAGCTGCCTAAACGGGTCGTAATGGGTCGTAAGCACTTAGGATAGGTTTCGTTTTAGAATGTAGGCTTTGTTAAACCATATTACATGAGTTCCTATACTCATTTGGTTTACGAAACCTCATTCTATCCGATCTTCCGATTTAGGTGCCGTTTGATTCCGTGATCCCTCTAGCTTTGCTTGGTTGTTATTCAAGACTTCTAAGCATCCTCAAGTGAGTACATAGTCCACTCTTTTATTGTTTTCAAATGCTTTGGGGTGAAACATGTGTACCTATTTGTTATTTTCATGATTTCAAAGTATAAATTGATTATACATGTTAGTACTTATCTTTTGATAAACTGAATGATTATTTATGGTTTAAACACTAATTTTTCAAAGATTATAAAATTAATTGTTGGATTGTACTTATTTTATACATTCACCAGACCGATTGGTAGTATGATATAGCGCTATAGGATTTGACACCCCATTCCTGTTGTATGGAATGTCAGAAACCAATTTTTGTCCAAATAGAGATTGCCTTTGTGGTATTTCTATAGTCTCTAAGGTGTATTTTGATACACTAAGGTTTGAATGAATTCTAAATCACATTTTTGTTGTATATTTCGTTATACTCCCAAAGGTATAGTTTGATATGCTCTCATGTGTGATATTCTACAAAACAACATATATTTTGTTAATTACTAAAACACAGTCTGATATGTTATTTACAAAACCAAAGCATAGTTTAATATGTTATTTATAAAACCAAAGTATACTTTTGATATACTACTGAAAACTATTATTTTTGACAACTAAAGTATATTTAATATACTATCTGTTTAACTATTTTGGAACTGAAATATATTTTAATATATTACTTATTCGACTTTCTGAAAACCAAAGTATATTTTTATATATACTACAAACCTTTTTATCAAAACATTGTTATACAAACTCATTTTACTTAATTATTTATTTATGCATCTTTCTTTTATATCATCCGATTTCTTATCACTTGTTATATGATTTATAAAAGAAAATATTTTCAAGTTCATGACTATTTTTTTTAAACATTATTTTAAACTTACAAGTCATGAATCCTGCATTAATAAAACCTATGTATCTCACAGGCATTTTTATGCTGACGTACCTATTTTTTACACATGTTTCAAGTGCTGCTATGTGATGATTGTTGATGCATGATATACATAGGATGGACTCGTGCCTTAGCGACTTTAAAACTTGAAAGACAATACTTGTATTTATCTGATTTGTAATAAACAATGAGTTCATTAATTCAATAAAACAAAACTATTTGATCCATGGTTATGAAACAATGATTCTGTTACGACACTCCCCGACGTTTCTGCCACGATTTGTTATTTTATGTGGTCGGGGTGTGACAGAAAAGTTGGTATCAGAGCCAATGGTTATAGTGAATTAGGTTATTAATAATGCTTTGACCTAGACTATAACCTTCCTAGGACCCTAACACAAGTTATCTTGTGTTTAGTTTTAAAACAATACCGTCGCCTATCTTTAGGTGACAACCACAACAAGAACACAAATTTCAAATCCGCTTTGAAAACCAATCATCTGTTCTAGGATGATTGATTACTAGGTTTTGAACCCTCTAAGTTTTCAAAATCTTGTCAAAGTTTGGGTCTTATAGTGTGAACACGTGCAATCTGGAACGGTGGATGCCTAGTATCCTGAGTTTTCTGTCTAAGGCTAGAGTGTTCGTACAAATCCACATAATCGGACCAGTCACTCTTACCTGGGAATTCTTGGGATGAGTGTCCACTTATAGGCTAAAGCAGGTCTTCGCGATACATTATATTGACCCATTTACTTTGATTAGTCACTGCGTATCATTTGTATGTTCAAGGTAACGAACAAATAATCGCCTTCCTTTTGTTTTGTCAAAGTTTTCAATACCTCATTTGTTTTTCCAATTGTCAACCTCACTCGTTTCTCATGTTTCCTTGCCCTTTTTAGACAATGCCTCCTCGACGAGATGCACAACCCCAAACTAATGAAGAAGTCGCAGTCGTTGTCGCTCAACAAATGGCTGCTGTGCTTCGGGGCATGGTAGCCCAGATCAATAAGTTATATAACAACAATAACAACAACAACACCCGGTGTAATTTCAAGACCTTCAACTCTGCTAAACCCTTGAAGTTTTCTGGGTCTCAAGGAGCAACCGCACTCCTGCAATGGTTCGAAAGTTTGGAGAGCACATTCAGGCATGTGCAATGTCCGAATGAGCGTAAGGTTGAGTTTGCATCCAGTGTGTTCAAGAAGCGTGCTCTTACATGGTGGAACGGGGTGATGCGTGATAGGGGTGCCGATGTGGCACTAGCTCAAACTTGGGAAGAGCTTCAAGCTCTAATGATGAAGGTGTTCTGTCCTCGTCATGAGCTTAGAGCATTGGAAAGGGAATTCGACGATTTAAAGCAAGACAGTGGTGAACATCGAGCCTATACTGACCGTTATGAGGAACTGAGCCTGTTATGTTCTACTATGGTTACGCCTGTTGTCACACCCCGACCATGTAAAACAACAAATCACGGCGGAAACGTCGGGGAGTGTTGTAACAGAATTATTGTTTCAAACCATGGATACAAGAGTTCCGTTTTATTGAATATTAAACATTGTCTTAAAGTTAAACAAACGAGTCAAACATAGTCTATCATCGTTATTAAATCACTAAGGCCATGTCCAGATCCTATGTGACTCAAGCATCCTAGCAGTCAACATTAAGCAACATCACCTGAAACATATGTAAAAACAAAGTCAGCAAAGAAATGCTGGCGAGTACATAGGTTTTGTGAGAGTGTCAGATTCATGGCTCGTTTACATATTGAAATATCTCGTACAACTTCGTTAATCGATATTAGAAACTTTGTTTTGTAAAATGTTTGTATTGTAAAATGAATAACCAAGTCGAAACAGATTGGTTATAATTTATAAACCTCGATGCCATGAATCTTAACCCAAAACATTTGTTTTTGTAAACCAAATCGTAAATCGTTCTCGTAATAAAACTCGTATGGTTTATATAGTTTCGTAAACATCGTTGTGTGACATCATTTAACTCGTCCTCATTATAGATCATCGTTCATTTGTTTAAATCGTTCATAATCGTTCAAAATCGTTCTCGTACAAATCGTTCTCGTTTTAATTGTGAAAACTACTTTTGGTCGCCTCGCTAATAACATTCAAACCTTTGTGACTCGTCCATCGTTCAACTCGTTCTCGCATTAACAAACCTCCAAAGGGTAAGTTAACAATCATCAGATTCAGTCGTTACCCACCTCACCCACACATAACCATGGGTGCGGTCTGATAACGGGATTTGTCAGATCCTATGGTACCAGAACCTAATACTGGTCGGTTTGGCCAAAATTAATGAATGTCGTACGTTATGTAATTACAACCAACAAGCTCGTTCACATTATCGAAATCGTTATTAGTTTTTTTTTTGGTAAAGGGTTACCCCAGTGAATATTATTAAACCATAAAGCACAATTGTGCAACTGAAATGTTACACACCAAAACGCCTTGGCATACCAAGACTAAAAAAAGAAACAACCAAACAAAACAAAACAAAACAGCCAACTAGACGACCCAGCTCAATCCGAGCGACTAAAGCAAAGACACTACAATTAACTCTCTAGCCTGGATCAATCTCCATGTTGCCATTTGGAATCTGCCATTTATCAAGTAACCTTCCAAGACCAGGTCGCCATTTAAATTTGAACGATAAAAGGCGCAATCTAACCGTCCGAATGATCTCATGAGCAACCACCATCGCCGTACGCTGATTTCTAGTGAAAAGCCTATTATTTCTTTCTTGCCAAACAAAAAAAGAAGCAGCTGAAACGACCAACCTGCTAATAATATTTTCCGACTTATGCATGCTAGAATTCTGGTTCATCCAAGACATAATATCAGCCCATGTACCATTAACACTCTCCATGTTAGTCCACATCTTAATGTTATTCCAAACCTCAAAAGCAAATGAACATTCAAAGAATAAATGGTCCCTAGAATCTCTGTCATAGCTACACAACGGACAACACATGAGGTTCAAGTTTGTAGCACTTCAACTGACAATCTATCTTGCGTCTTCAATTTATTTCTAATGACAAGCCACAAGTGAAAAGAGTGTCTTGGAATGCATTGTTTAAACCAAACCATATTGACCCACGGCACTAAGTTCTCACGATGCCGAATATTATTCCAAACCTCCCAAGAAGAAAATTGACGAGAATTACCTTCAAGATCTTTCCATATCAACCGATCCTGCCTGTCATGAAGAGTAGGAACCTGAAAATTAATTAAAACCGGAAATAAATCATACCAAGCAACCGGCCACCTCCAATTCCCATTATGAGACACCATCTCAGCAACCGTAGATTGAAGGTTAAAACCAGCATTGGAAATGCGTCTCGGGCTAATAAAACTACGCAGAGGACAATGGTCACACCATATATCACTCCATATGTTCGTTTGGGACCCATTACCAATAGAAGACCAGAAATAAGGACGGATCAAGCTCCGAATTGCTAGAAGCTTTCTCCAACCCCATGTCATACGACCTCGGCTAGGACCTCCCAGAAACTCCTACCTTTAAGTTTATACATATGGATCCATTGAACCCAAAGCGACTTCCTGTTAGTAAGGATACTCCAAACATGAGCAGAAATAAGGCCTTTGTTAACATCGGACACACATCTAACACCCAAACCCCCCTCATAGTTAGGTAAGCAAACAACCTTCCAAGCAACCTTAGCCTTAATAGATTGCTGGTTAGTACCTGACCAAAGAAACCCACGCATACATCTTTCGAGGTCATTAACAATTTTAACTGGCAATATGAAAACAGTAGCCTAATAAATATGCATAGCTGAGAGGACAGAATTGACCTGCTGAAGTCTGCCAGCAAAGGACAAAGATCTCGTCATCCAATTATCAATCTTCTTCACCATTTTATCAACTAAAATTTTGCAATCTTTATAAGAGAGCTTAGTTGAAATTAAAGGACTAGTAAAAGAGGGGACTATGTACTCACCTTTGGGTGCGTTTTTTTTAAGCGTTAACACAATCCCTCAAATTGTTTATTCGTCCTAAATTGAATAAGAATGATTTAATAATCAAAAACTCACAAAAATACCGAAGTTTCTCCGATACTTAGAATTTTCACTTAACTTTGGGATTTTCTGGAAGAGTTATTATTTTGATTATTTTTGGTGTATATGTACTCAAGCGTAATACACATAATCTTGTCAACACTAACACATCACCATACACATATTGTAAAATATATAGCACATTGTATCACATAAAATTTACTCATGAACAACCCATCTTAGTTATGTCGAAAAACACTTGTTTTAGCGTTTCGGTAACATTTTTGGGCGTCGGAAGTCACGTATGACTAACCAAACACCAAGTAAACTTAATATAAGTTAAAATACTTGTTTTTATATCAAAAATATCAGTTTGGTTACTGATCTAAAACAGTTTAATAAAAATCCTCAGAAAAGACGATTTTTAACCGATTTACCGCATAGTTTTGCATCAAACGTTACCCGAACCATCCCAAATCAAAACGACTTGAAATTTTCACACAACCCATGTTATTTACTGAATAAAATAATGGTTATACTCATGATAGTGCAGGTCTTAAACAAAGCACATAAATCATGCAAATTTCACATAATTTACCACTTTTTAAGCTCTTTTTTTTTGGGTAAAGGGTTTTACCCCGGTGAATTTTATAAATCAAACCAATAAAAGCAAAAGTGTGGCTCAAGTACCACACTCACTCTAGTCTTGGCATACCAAGACTAGGACCAAACAACCAAAACAAAACACAACCAGGCAAACAAAGCCACAGACACACACACTAGCCAAACACGGCCAAGTCACAACAAAACATAAAATAGACAACTATACTAGCCGGGATCAATCTCTAAATTGCTGCTATGAATCTTCCACTTCTCCACCAATCTACCATTCTCAAATCTCCGTTTAAACTTGAGAGTCATAAGCCGCATACGAACAATATTGATAATCTCCTGAGACACCACCAGAGCCATACGCATGTTCCGAGAAAACAACCTGTTGTTTCGTTCTTGCCATATAAAATAAGTTGCAGCCGCAACCACCAACCGACTAACCACATTGTCAGGCTTCTGTAAGCTCAAGTTTTGATTCATCCAAGCCATTATATCGGACCATCCTCCATTCACGTCTTCCATATTAGTGAAACTTCTTATATTGTGCCAAACCTGAGCCGCAAAAGATCATTCAAAGAACAGATGATCTCTCGAGTCCCTGTTATAACAGCATAAAGGGCAGCACATGAGATTTAGATTTGTTTCACTTCCCGCTTCCCAAACAGACAAACGATCCTGTGTCTTCAATTTGTTTCGGATAAGTAGCCAAATGTGAAATGAGTGTCTAGGAATGCATTGCTTAAACCATACCATATTCACCCAAGACACTTTGCTATCATGATGACGGATGTTATTCCAGACCTCCCAAGAAGAAAACGGTCGTGTATTTCCTTCCAAATCTTTCCAAACCAGCCGATCACGGACATTGTCATATAAAATAGGAACCACTAAATTAATTAAGACTGGGAAAAGATTATACCAGGCAATCGGCCACCTCCATTGACCATTTTGAGACACTAGGTCCGCTAGAGAAGATTGCAGGTTGAAGCCTGCATTAGCAATAATTCTTGGGCTGATAAGAGCACGAAGAGGACCCGATTCACACCAAGTATCACTCCACGCATTAGTCTCAGTACAACTACCAATAGATTTCCACAAGAATGGACGAATAAGGCTACGAATAGCAAGGAGCTTTCTCCATCCCCATGTCATTCGACCTCGACATGGGACCTCCCAGAAGCTTCTACCCTTAAGCTTGTATATATGTATCCGTTGCACCCACAACGATTTCCTATTGGTAAGAATGCTCCAGACATGAGAAGATAAGAGGGCCTTGTTGACATCCGAAATGCTACGAACACCCAACCCACCCTCATCCTTCGGAAGGCACACAACCTTCCAGGCCACCTTAGGCTTGATGGTCCTATGATAATTCCCAGACCATAAGAAGTCTCGCATACGTTTTTCCAACTCAGTAATAATTCTAGCAGGCAACAAAAACACCATAGCCCAGTAAATATGCATAACCGAGAGGACCGAATTTACCAGTTGTAATCTACCAGCAAATGAAAGAGACTTAGTCGTCCAGTTATCAATCTTCTTTTCCATTTTCTCAACCAGAACCTTACAATCCTTAAACGAGAGTTTAGAGGATATTAACGGAACTCCCAAATAACGAACAGGAAGAGAACCCTCTTGAAACGGCATAATGCTTAGAATTTCCTGCTTGATGGGATGAGGAATATTACCAAAGAAAACCGTGCTTTTGAACATATTAGGAATCAATCCCGAGACCCTCGAAAACTGATGAAGAGAATCTCTCACCACCTTAACCGAAGCAGGATCACCATTCACAAAAATGAATAAATCATCAGCAAATGAGATATTAATGATCTTCTGTTTTTTACAGTGGAGATGGTATCTAAACGCATTACTAGAAGAAGCTGCATTCTTTAGAAGTAGCAAAAGTGCCTCCATAACCAAAGTAAACAAGTAAGGTGACATCGGGTCGCCCTGTCTCAACCCACGCTTGCCCTTGAAATACCCGTGAAGATTACCATTTATACTCAAAGAGTATGAAACCGTGCTAACACAAGTCATTATCCAGCTAACCATTTTATGAGGGAACCCAAATGCAGTCAGAATGTCCTCTAAGAAGGACCAGCTCACCGTGTCATAAGCCTTCTGAATATCGATCTTAAAAGCGCATCTAGGAGGGCCAACATTCAGGTGATAGTTATGCATTAACTCCTGAGTAAGAAGAATATTATCTGAAATCTTTCTACCAGGGACAAAGGCCGATTGGCTTATATTCAACAGCAAATCCAGACTACCTTTAATTATGTCAGTGATAATTTTGCTAATACATTTATATAGCACATTGCAGCAAGAAATAGGCCGATAATCTCCAACCGAATTGGGGGTAGTAACTTTTGGGACCAACGCAATGATGGTATGATTAATTTGTTGCAACAGTTTCCCATTTTCAAAAAAATCCAAAATAGCTTTTGTAATTTCATCCCCAACAATCTCCCATGCATTTTTAAAAAAAGCAGAAGTGTACCCATCCGGACCCGAAGCCTTATTTTCACCAATGGAGAACATAACACTCTTCACCTCTTCATGAGTAACTTGACGAGTCATAGAGGTTGCAAAATTTAAATCAAGAACATTAGTGATCAAGCCATTGACGTCCAGCTTATCCACACTACGCATCGTTCCCAAGAAATCAGAATAGTGATTTACAAAAACTGCATAGACTTCATCCCCCTTGAATTGGTTACTATTGGTATCTTGGATGTTATGAATCTTATTGCAAGCGTTTCTAGTTTTCACACAGTTGTGAAAAAATTTTGTATTCGAGTCTCCCGCCGCCAACCAGTCTTGTTTAGCTTTTTGCTTTAAAAAGCACTCTTCATCATAAGACGCCGAATGGAACTCTTTAAGACAAGTAGACTCCTCCTCTCTAAGCACAGCATCTAACGGGCTAGCATCGATAGCCTTTTGAGTATCATCTAACTTCAACCTCAGAGACTTAACTCTGTCATGGAGATTACCTTGCTTGAATAAGAGACGTCTCAGGGGCACTTTTTAAGCTCTATGTACAACATGCAAAGCTAGCAAACCTATGTCAAAGTTCCATGCCATTATAATATACCAATAAATGTTATTTTTAGTGTTTATAATCTGTTTAAAATCATTTTTGTCATACGACCATTTTTATCACTTTTTGAGCTTTAAACCAACATGTATCTTCATGTACAAGTGCCTAAAGCATACTATCATAACATCAACATTTTATATGAGTTTAGATGCAACAAATACATGATATATTTAGGTTTATTTGCTGATGTATGTAAGCATTTAACATATCATTCATAGATCATCAATCACTTGCATTTAAACTATTATTCAAGAACATGTCACAACATAAACAAGTATTTAACAAAAAATCAAACTTCAAGACTCATACACACACATATATATGTACGGTTACATACATATATATATATATATATATATATATACACCACCATTTTTTGTAACAAGACCCTTTTCATTTTTAGATTTCAAGTTTAGTGAAAATCCCAAGATTCAAGAGAAACTTTAAATCATCAAAGAACAACTATGAATCAAAGGTATGATTTTAAATATAAGTGTTATACCTTCAAGATTCAAGTAGGTTGTGGGATGATATTTTGATGATAGGAAGCTTGAATCACTTGAAAACACCTTAGAATCACCTTTGGATCTTCATACTAACTTGAAGGTTGTTAGAAAAGGGACTTGGAGATGATGAACAAAGTTTGAAGATTTGAAGGTGAAGAAGATAGAGAGAGAGGAGAGGGGACGGTTTGGAGGGGAGAGAGAGAGGTGATTGTGATGTTGAGTGAAGATGTGAAGAAGATATATAGGCTAAGATCTAAAATCATATCTCCAAGATCACAAAAATCTCAAGTGTATCCAAGTAAGATCTAATAGAAATATATTGCAAGATTTTGAAAAATATATGGTGGGCCACACATATATATGTGACCGTGAATATGTATGGGGGAAGGGGGTAGAGTGTAATTTTGTTGGTAAATTAGATAAAAGTAGGTGTTTAACTGGGTACCGGGTATTTTATCTAGCGTTTAAATCCCGGTTTATGGCGTTCTAAATTATTTTTATTATTCTATAAAAATAATCTTGCCAGAATATTACTGAAATAAATTTCAGTTGCCAAGACTGGCTGCGTTGTCTGCGTTTTGCAGTAGAAGCACTGTGTCGCGCAGAAACTCGCGGTACGCGCTTAAACTTGGAAAAATAACGTTTTTAAGCGTTTTAATTTATTTTTCAACACGGACCTGATTAAAATAAAATTTTAATCATAACAGAATATTTTTGGGATTTAAATATTATCCGGGTGGTCACCAACGTTCGTTTCGCAGTTTTGTCGTAAATAGTTCTTTAGTTCAAATAAACATGTTTTCGCCATACCGAATCCTTCGAAACTTATTTCTAAGTTATGTAAAGGATATTTAAGGTATGTTTGGCTTACTTCACAGTTCCGAAGTGTACGTCGCGTTAAACTGATTGCGTTTAAGCACCAGTTTGCGTATAACCTTCCAGAAAGTGATTTAAAGCTTGAAATCGGAATCGAATCAAATTGTAAAATCATTAAACACAAATATACATATAATAACACCAAAGCACATTGTTTTATTGATATTTGACATTGTTTTATATTATACATCGATTACTGAGCACAGTTGTCACAGTCTCCCCTACTTCAGGAAATTTCATCCCGAAATTTAACTAGAGGAAGCTTGTGAAAACAATTGCGGATATTTTGTCTTCATCTGGTCCTCACGTTCCCAAGTAAACTCGGGGCCACGTTTGGATTCCCAGCGAACTTTGACCAATCGAATCCGTTTGTTCTTCAATTGTTTGAATGTACGGTCCACTATCTCCACAGGTTTCTCGACAAAGTGCATTGTTTCATCGATTTGAATTTCATCGAGAGGAATGTGAAGATCAGCATCAGCTAAACACTTTCGCAGATTGGACACGTGAAAAGTCGGATGAATATTTCCAAGCTCTGGAGGTAGCTCTAGTCGATAGGCAACCTTTGCAATTCTTTCAACAATCTTAAATGGTCCAACATATCGTGGTGCAAGTTTTTCTTTCTTTCCAAATCTCACCACTCCCTTCCAAGGTGATACCTTGAGTAGGACACGGTCTCCAATTTGAAATTCTAAGGGCTTGCGTCGCATATCCGCATAACTCTTTTGACGGTTTCTAGCTGTCACAAGATTATTGCGGATTTTCTTGATTTTGTCTGTTGTTTCCAGAATGAGCTCAGGTCCAGTAAGCTAAGCTTCACCGATCTTATTCCAACATACAGGTGAACGACATTTTCGACCGTATAGAGCTTCGAATGGTGCCATATTAATACTAGCATGATAACTGTTGTTGTAAGAGAACTCGATCAGTGGAAGATGAGAATCCCAATTACCACCAAAGTCTATCACGCATGCTCTAAGCATATCCTCCAAAGTTTGAATTGTTCTCTCAAATTGTCCATCCGTTTGGGGATGATAAGCTGTGCTCAAATTGAGTTGGGTTCCCATAGTAGATTGCATGGTTCTCCAAAAGTGAGATGAAAACCTAGCATCACGATCGGAAATGATATCCAAAGGAACACCATGTCGTGATACAATCTCATCAACATAAATGTTTGCAAGTTTATCAGCAGATAGATCCTCGCGAATCGGTATAAAATGAGCTGACTTCGTTAATCGATCGATAACAACCCAAATAGCATCGTGACCTTTAGATGTATGTGGTAACTTAGTGATGAGATCCATCGCAATGTTCTCCCACTTCCAAACCGGTATCTCTGGTTGTACAAGCAAACCAGAAGGTCGTTGATGTTCAGCCTTGACTTTGAGACAAGTTAGGCATTTCGATACATACAAGGCAACATCCATCTTCATACCAGGCCACCAGAACTGAGTACGAAGATCCTTGTACATTTTATCAGCACCAGGATGGATAGAATATCTTGTGAGATTCGTCCATTACCAATGTGCGAAGATCTTCTTGTTTCGGAATCCACAAACGATAATTGAAGTAGAGTAAACCATCGTCTTTCCTTTCGAGTTTAAGCTCAAGTTGAAGCGGTAGCTCATTTTTCAATAAGCCTTTGATCACACAAGATCGTTGAACTTGAAGGACACGAGATTGAATATCAGATAGAGTTCGAACAGAATGAATCTTGACTCGTTCCTTTCGACTAAGCGCATTTGCTACGACATTCGCCTTACCAGGATGGTAGCGGATCTCGCAATCATAATCGTTTAAGAGTTCAACCCAACGTCGCTGCCTCATGTTCAGCTCCTTCTGATTGAGAATATGCTGGAGACTTTTGTGGTCTGTGAAAACCACACACTTCGTCCCGTAGAGGTGGTGTCTCTAGATTTTAAGCGCAAAAACCACAGCTCCTAACTCAAGATCATGAGTCGTATAGTTCTTCTCGTGAACTTTCAGCTGTCTGGACGCATAAGCTATGACTTTACCTCATTGCATAAGAACGCAACCAAGTCCTAGATTCGACGCGTCACAATAGACCACAAAATCATCGTTTCCCTCAGGTAGAGATAAAATAGGAGCATCAGAGAGCTTCCGTTTCAGCGTTTGGAACGCTTCTTCTTGCTTGGGTCCCCACTCAAAAGGCTTATTTTTCTGAGCCAAAGCAGTGAGTGGAACCACGATCTTCGAGAAATTAGAAATGAATCGACGATAATAACCAGCAAGACCAAGAAATGATCGAATCTCTGTAGGTGTCGTCGGTGTATTCCAATCCTTAATAGCAGCTATTTTGCAAGGATCCACATGGATACCCTGCTCATTGACAATATGTCCCAAGAACTGAACTTCTTTAAGCCAAAATTCACACTTGGAGAACTTAGCAAAAAGTTGTTCCTTCTTTAGGAGTTCCAATGTCAAATGAAGGTGTTGTTCGTGGTCGGCTCGAGACTTTGAATAAATGAGAATATCGTCGATGAACACAATGATGAACTTATCTAAATAAGGTTTACAAACCCTGTTCATTAAGTCCATGAAGATAGCTAGGGCATTTGTCAAACCAAAAGGCATGACAGTGAACTCGTAGTGCCCATATCTCGTACGAAAAGCTGTTTTGGGAATATCTTTTTCGAAAATACGAAGTTGATGATACCCAGAACGCAGGTCGATCTTGGAAAAGCATGAAGCACCTTGCAGCTGGTCGAAGAGATAATCAATTCTAGGTAGGGGATATCGATTCTTTATGGTAAGCTTATTAAGCTCACGATAATCGATACACATTCGAAAAGATCCATCTTTCTTTTTCACAAAGAGGACAGGAGCTCCCCAAGGTGAAAAGCTCGGACGGATGAATCCTTTATCAGACAACTCTTGAAGCTGTTTCGATAATTCTTGCATTTCCGATGGTGCAAGACGATAAGGTGCTTTCGCAATCAGGTTGGCATTGGGTACAAGGTCAATATGAAACTCGACTTGACGAACTGGAGGCAAACCAGGCAGTTCATCGGGAAACACCTCTGTATAATCCCGAACAATCGGAATATCCTGCAAACTCTTGCTCTTGCCTTTCTCCTCGGTGACATGTGCTGTCACACCCCGATCGCGTAAAACAACAAATCGCGGCGGAAACATCGGGGCGTGTCGCGACAGAATTAATTGTTTCATAACCATGGCATACAAAGTTGTATTTTATTTATCAACAAGGGTGTTACATTGTCTCAAAACAGTGAATTAACGAGTTCAGAACATAATTAAACATAGTCTATCTTCTTTTAAAGTCTCTAAGGCACAGGTCCGCCCTAGTATCATGATCAACATCCTATGGAAAAGCACCTGAAAACACATGTGAAAATAGGTACGTCAGCATAAAAATGCCTGTGAGATACATAGGTTTGTGAAAATAGGATTCATGACTTGTATTTGAGGAAATGTTTAGTCATGAACCTTGTAATTTGCTTTGTCTTGTAAATCATTTGAAAATAATAAGATCAGATGATATGTATAAGTAAATGTCAGGTTTAAATAAATAACCATGTAAAAATGTGTTTGTATAAGATAAGTTGTTTGTAAATCAATGTCTTGTGAAAAGTATGTTATTTGTATAAAATGTTCTATGTCTCAAACTGAAATGATTCAAATAACGTTACGACATATAATACCATACAAACACTTATATATAGGAAGTACCAGCGGCGTATCCACCATGCTTGTATCATATTACACACACATCGTTACTCAATCACTTAATCAAACCAAACCAACCAATGTAAGAAGTCTATGTTTAACCAAATTGTCAAATGTATTGAATAATATGTCAAAGTGTTTATGTCAAGATGTAAATCATGTCAAATGTCTATGTCAAATATCCATGTCAAATGTCTATGTTAAATATCCATGTCAAATGTCTATGTCAAATATCCATGTCAAATGTCTATGTCAAATATCCATGTCAAATGTCTATGTCAAAATGTCATGTATGGCAAGTGAAATGTCTCAAACTAAACCATATGCACAAAAACAAAGTATTGAAGTAAAACTTGGTTTAAATCAAAGCTATGTTTTGTGTAAATGCATGCAACTATTCAATATGAACATTTATGCGGTATTGTGAAAATGCATACATCCAAGCCTGGCGACTGTGGTGATAAACCCTTTAAACAAATTAAAGGTCTATCTGTCTTAATGTCAACGAATTCGGTCATTCCTTTCTGTCCCCTTTCCCTGGGATGTCCGGAACGGGAGTTGTCAATTCCTATGGTACCACTACCTACTAACGAACGGCGTGATCATTGTTAATGAATGTATTGTCCCATGTAAACAAACCAATGTCATACCAAAATGTAAGCATGTGAAAACAATGCACTAAGTATGTAATCAAATGAACATACCTAGCATGAAATGTCATGTAAAACGATGTACTAAGTAATGCACACAATGGGCACACCTAGCAGGAAATGTCATGTAAAACAATGTACTAAGTAATGCACACAATGGGCACACCTAGCAGGAAATGTCATGTAAAACAATGTACTAAGTAATGCACACAATGAGCACACCTAGCAGGAAATGTCATGTAAAACAATGTACTAAGTAATGCACACAATGGGCACACCTAGCAGGAAATGTAATGAAATCATGTACTATAATGTACTAACGAACATAGCAGGTATATGATGTGAAAACAGGAAAGCATGAAAGTAACAAGTAGGCACATGTGTTCCACCCCAAAACAGTTTGGAAAACAGTAAAAGAGGGGTCTATGTACTCACTTGAGATTGCTCAGTTGTATAAAGATAACCACCAAGCAATGCAAGAGATCTCGGAATCAAACGGCACCTAGTATAGGTAACTATGTTAATAAACCGGACCTATCTCGGAAGACTGGGTAGCATTAGGGTTTGTAAACCAAATGAGTGTCGGAACTCACGTGATATGGTTTAACAAAGCCTACATGCTAAATGAAACTTAACATAATTGTTTACGACCCATTACGACCCGTTTAGGAAGCTTATGCTACTTTAACGCGTCGTGCGCGTGAAACGCGTTCGGACCGCCTAACTAGTCCTATGACAAGTATTATATGCCTAAACATGTTAAATAATCAGTTATGTGACAAAAGTTTAGGTTACATATGCTAAATTACCAATTATACATGAAAAGGGTATTCTGGTAATTTACCTAAGGCATATAAACTACCTATCATACAACTACTTAAACGATGTGACCATAGGGTATAACCTCGGAAGGTTATTCCCTACCTATGGTCACCTAATGTATTGGGTCGGATCCTAATGATCGACCAAACTGGGTCGGGTTCGAAGGTATAGGCGATTTATTAGATCGCCTACCCTACGACCCTAGACAACGTGGTAATCAGTAGGCATAGTCCCAAGGGACTATGACCATCGTGATTACAATCACGTTGCGAAGTTCTAACGAACTTCGCATTGACCATTACTGGTCAACGCTGAAAGTCAAACAAAGTTTGACTTTCTGACTCGAAAAGCAGTAAAATAAGGAAAAGAACGAAAGAATACTTACGAAGGGTCCCCGAATGCTAATCGTGATCACAATAACTCAGGTATGGAACAATGGTTCCAACTTAGAGTCAAATAGATCAGATTCTTGTAAGTAATGAGGTTGGATGGCATGGGTATTTATAGTATTCGGGTAACCGTTGAGATCGTTTCTTGGAAAAGGGGAAAAGATCTAGTCCGTACACTTGTCACAACCTTATGGTGGCTACATATGCTCCTTATCTTAGTGACTAAGCAATTGAGAACATGTGGTTGTGGTTAAATCTGCTGAAAACAGGCTGTTTAAACATTGCACCTGGTCTGGAGACCCCATACGCATCGTATGGTATATATACCATACGCATCGTATGGGTGAACTTTGGCAGAATTACAGTTTTGGTCCCTGAACTGTATTTAGGCCATTTTTGACACGTTTAAGGCCCGTTAACCCCATTTCAAAGCTCTAAAATGAAGTTAAAGTATAGGGAACTTAAAACATGCTCAAAAATATCTCAGATGTCGGTTCGTTTAGTCGTACGGTTGCGTTGTTCGGTTAATTACGACGGAATACGCATAAGCGCGAAAAACGATCCAAATGACGCGACGAATGGATTTTTCTTAAGGCGAACACTAAAATATAATGTAGTCATGCTTACATAAATTTTTGGATGTCCAGATGTATTCAGAACGTAAGTTATGCGCGAAAATGCAAACTTGTGCACTTTTTGACACTTTTAGTCCCTGAATGTCCCAAAAGTTTATTTTAGCACACCGAACCCATCAAAGCCTATTTCTAAGCTATGTAAAGGATATTTAAGGTGTGTTTAACTTATGGTCATGTTCCAGAATGTTCGTTACAGTTCAAATTGACATACTTTCGCAGTTTGTCATATTTAGTCCCTGTAAGCGAATTAACTTGTTTTTGCCATACCAAAGCCTTCTAAACTTATTTCTAAGTTATGTAAAGGTTATTTAAGGTATGTTGAGTATATGTTGATGTTCTGGAGTATTTCTCGCATTAAACTGAGTACGTTTACGCACTAGTTTGCGTATAACTCTCCAGAAAGTGATATAGAGTTTGAAATTACATAAAAGTCAAAACATGAAAAATGTATAACATAACAAAACAAACATTGTGATCAAATAACATTGTTTTATTGATAACGGAACTGTTCATAGTGATTACAAGCACAGTTGTTACAGTCTCCTCTACTTGTGGAAATTTCGTCCCGAAATTTATTTAGAGGAAACTCGTGAGAAAAGATGTGGATATTTCTCCTTCATTTGATCTTCGCGTTCCCAAGTAAACTCAGGTCCACGTTTAGCTTCCCAGCGAACTTTGACCAAAGGAATGCGCTTGCGTTTAAGCCACTTGACTTCACGTTCCATGATTTCCACTGGTTTCTCAACAAATTTCAGTGTTTTGCCAACACGAATTTCGTCAAGCGGTATGGAGTAGTTCTCATCAGCTGTACACTTCTTGAGATTTGATATGTGAAAAGTTGGATGAACATTTCCCAGTTCAGGAGGTAACTCAAGTCTGTAGGCTACCTTTCCGATTTTCTCGACAATCTTGAATGGTCCAACATATCTAGGTGCAAGTTTTCCTTTCTTTCCAAATCTGATCACACCTTTCCAAGGTGAGACCTTAAGTAATACTCGATCACCGACTTGAAATTCCAAGGCTTTGCGTTTTGGGTCCGCGTAAATCTTCTGACGGTTTCTAGCTGCCTGAAGGTTATCACGAACTTTCTTGACCTTGTCAGTTGTCTCTAAAATGAGGGCAGGTCCAGTAAGTTGAGCCTCGCCAATCTCATTCCAGCAGACTGGTGAACGACATTTTCGACCATAGAGAGCTTCGAAAGGAGCCATTTTGATGCTAGTGTGATAACTGTTGTTGTAGGAGAATTCAATCAACTTAAGATGTGAATCCCAGCTACCACCAAAATCGATCACACAAGCTCTTAGCATATCCTCCAGAGTCTGGATTGTTCTCTCAGATTGACCATCCGTTTGCGGATGATAAGCTGTGCTCAGATTAAGTTGGGTCCCCATAGCAGATTGCATGGTTCTCCAAAAATGAGAAGTGAAACGAGCATCTCTGTCAGAAATGATGTTCAACGGAACACCATGTCTAGCTACAATTTCATCCACATAGATTTGTGCAAGTCTATCAGCAGGAAAATCCTCACGGATTGGCAAGAAATGCGCTGACTTTGTAAGACGATCAACGACTACCCAGATGGCATCATGACCTTTCTTTGTGCGCGGGAGTTTGGTAACAAGATCCATAGTAATGTTTTCCCATTTCCAAACTGGGATCTCTGGTTGCTCCAATAAACCCGAAGGACGTTGATGTTCAGCCTTAACCTTAAGACAAGTAAGGCATTTTGATACGTATAAGGCAATGTCTTTCTTCATACCAGGCCACCGATAGTGAATACGAAGATCCTTGTACATTTTATCTGAGCCCGGATGAATAGAATAACGAGACTTATGGGCTTCATCCATAAGCAAGGTACGAATATCATCCTGGCTTGGGACCCACAAACGGTCCATGAAGTAATATGACCCATTGTCCTTCAGTTCAAGAGCAGGTGTTATGTGATAGGGAAATTCCTTATCCATCAAACCTTGTGAAACACAAGATTGCTGGGCTAGAGAAATGCGGGCTTGAATATCAGATCGAGCTTGAATAACAGATTGAACGCGTACACAATGAAGCTTAGTACGTTCCTTGCGACTCAATGCATCAGCTACGACATTCGCCTTACCAGGATGGTAGCGAATTTCGCAGTCATAGTCGTTTAAAAGCTCAACCCAACGTCGCTGTCTCATGTTGAGTTCTTTCTGGTTGAAGATATGCTGAAGACTTTTGTGGTCAGTGAAAACCACACATTTTGTACCGTACAAATAGTGTCTCCAGATTTTGAGAGCAAAGACAACTGCACCCAACTCAAGATCGTGAGTGGTGTAGTTCTTCTCATGTATCTTCAATTGTCTTGATGCATAGGCTATGACTTTGTTTCTTTGCATAAGAACACAGCCAAGACCCAATTTAGATGCATCACAATACACGACAAAATCATCATCACCCTCAGGCAATGATAGTACAGGCGCATCGCAAAGCTTCTGCTTCAAGTGTTGAAAAGCTTCCTCTTGTTTGAATCCCCAGAAAAAGGGCATTTTCTTCTGAGTTAGAGCAGTTAGAGGAACTGCAATCTTAGAGAAGTTTTCAATGAAGCGGCGATAATAACCCGCTAGACCAAGAAATGAACGAACTTCAGTAGGAGTAGTAGGCGTATCCCAATCCTTAATCGCACTGATCTTGGAGGGATCTACATGAACACCTCGTTCGTTGATAATGTGTCCCAAAAATTGAACTTCTTTAAGCCAAAATTCGCATTTGGAGAATTTGGCGAAAAGTTGCTCTTTCTTCAGGAGTTCCAGAGTAAGACGAAGATGTTGCTCGTGATCAGCTCGCGTCTTAGAGTAAATCAAAATGTCATCTATAAAAACAATGACGAACTGATCCAAATAAGGTTTGCAGACCCTATTCATTAAGTCCATGAAAACAGCAGGAGCATTAGTCAAACCGAATGGCATGACTGTGAATTCATAATGCCCATACCGAGTACGGAATGCTGTCTTCGGAATGTCTTCTTCTTGCATCCGAAGTTGATGATATCCAGATCGCAGATCAATCTTCGAAAAATAAGAAGCGCCTTGTAACTGATCAAAGAGATCATCGATGCGAGGTAGGGGATATCGATTCTTGATGGTAAGCTTGTTAAGCTCACGATAATCGATACACATCCTAAAGGATCCATCCTTCTTCTTGACAAAAAGAACGGGAGCACCCCAAGGTGAAAAACTAGGACGTATAAAACCTTTGTCAGAGAGCTCCTGGAGCTGTTTAGACAACTCTTGCATCTCAGATGGTGCAAGACGATATGGAGCTCTGGCAATGGGGTTGGCACCAGGTACGAGATCAATACGGAACTCGACTTGGCGTGCTGGAGGTAGACCTGGTAAGTCTTCAGGGAAAACTTCAGAATACTCCCGAACGACAGGAATATCTGAAATAGACTTACCCTTGCCTTTGTCTTCTGTAACATGTGCTAAGAAAGCCACATAGTTCTTCCGCAGATATTTCCGAGCTTTAAAACAAGACATGAGTTTGAGACCAACGGTAGGCTTCTCACCTTGAACCTGCAGGATCTCGCCTGACGAAAGCGGCACACGAACTATCTTCTCAGAACAAACTATCTCTGCGTGATGCTTGGATAACCAATCCATTCCCACAATAACGTCGAAGCTTCCAAGTTGCATTGGCGTGAGGTCGATAGGAAAGAGATGATTATTAAGGTTCAACTGGCAGTTGCGTAGAACAGAATTAAGAACAATGGGTTCACCACTAGCAACTTCTACTGTCAAAGGTTTTCCTAGTTTTGTTCTAGACACGCGAAGCATTGGCTCAAAAGATAAAGACACAAAACTCTTGTCGGCACCCGAATCAAAGAGAACAGATGCAGGCTGGTTATTAATAAAGAACGTACCGTTCACCACATTATCTTCTGCCTGCGCCTCTTGGGCATTCATGTTAAAAACTCGGCCTCGAGCCGGAGCCTGATTCTGGTTCTGGTTCTGGTTGGCTAGCCTTGGGCACCGGTTTCTGTAGTGGGTCAGATCCCCACAATTGTAACAAGCACCTGGTGGGTATTGTGGACGTGCAGCTTGACCCTGTTGCTGAGCAAGAGGCTGAGCAACTTGTTGAGCCGGGTTCTGAACCGCGGGATTTTGAGCAGACCGACAAAAATTGGCAAGATGGCCTGACTTCCCACAGTTAGTACAGAAACGGCATGGAAGTTGCGGCTGGTGGTGACTGTTGCATCTATTGCACAAAGGTGCATTCCCTGAATAGGGTTTCTTCGCTGGAGGCTGTGCGGGTTGGTTGGGAGCTGCCTGGTTAGCTTGGGCAGTGACAGCATAGTTTTGAGAACCCTTACGCTTCTTTGCCCTTTTCGATGAACCAGAAACCTTTCCATTCCCGTTTTGACCTTTCTTGCTATCTTCCTTCTCAACTGATTGTTTCTTGCCCTTGTCACCCTTCCTGTGCAGCTTGTTCTTACGAATCTGCGACTCAGTCAATGTCGCCGATAACTCGATCGCCTGACGGAGTGTGGCAGGTTCACTACCAGTAAGGATGTCTTGTACCGAGTCAGGTAGACCATCGATGTATCTCTCGATAGCCTTGTCGAGAGGGGTGACCATTGTTGGGCAAAGCAAACTCAACTCCTCAAACCTGTCAGTATAAGCCCTGTGCTCACCACTATCTTGCTTCAATACATCAAACTCTTTCTCCAACGCTCGCTGCTCATGACGAGGACAGAATTCCCTCATCATAAGGGCTCTAAGTTCAGCCCATGTCTGTGCGAGAGCAACTTCTGCACCCATGTCTCTCATAATCCCGTTCCACCATGTCAAAGCTCTCTTCTGAAATACGCTCGAAGAAAACTCGACCTTGCGATTGTCCGGACATTGCACGTGGCGGAAAGTATTCTCTATGCTCTCGAACCACTGAAGAAGCCCAGTTGCTCCCTCAGAACCACTAAACTTGAGTGGTTTAGCCTGGTTGAAATCCTTGTATTTGCATGGAACATTGTTGTTGTTGTTGGCTTGGTTCCATTGAGCAAAGAGATTTGGAAATTGAGCAGCCATCTGCTGCGCAATAATTTCAGCCAATTCAGCAGTTGCTATCTGGTTCTCGCGTCGAGGAGGCATTCTAAAAGAGGAAAACATGTAAAGGAAACGAGTGAGATGATTGGATGAAGAGAATGAGATGAAACAAAATCAACAAAAGCAAAGATGGTGGTCATTTGTCCGTATCACAGAGCAAACAAACAACACACAGTGACTAATCAAAGTAAATGGGTCAAAAAAAATGTATAATGAAGACATGCTCGCCTATAAGTGAACACTCATCCCAGGAATTCCCAGGTAAGCACAACTGGTCTCGCGTCTGATGAGATGTATACGAAGTGCTTGCCTAGACAGAAAACCCAGAATACAGGCATTCACCCTTCCAGTTTGCACATGTTCACATTATTTAAAACCCAAAACTTTTGACGAGATTTTTGAAAATTTGAAGGCACAAGGCCAAAAATCAATACTGAAAAAGGGTTCAAAACCATATAACAGAGGGTTCAAAACCTTACAATTGAGGGTTCAAAACCTTGTAAAAATTTATTCAAAAACAGATGATTGTTTTTCAAAAATCGTTTCGGAAAAAATTTGGTTCCTTGTTTTGTTAATCACCTAAGGATAGGTGATGTACATATTTTAAGATCTAAACACAAGATAACTTGTGTTAGGTTCCTAGAAAAGTTATAGTCTAGGTCAAAGCATTACTAATAACCTAATTCCCTATAACCATTGGCTCTGATACCAACTCTTCTGTCACACCCCGACCGCGTAAAACAACAAATCGCGGCGGAAACATCGGGGCGTGTCGCGACAGAATTAATTGTTTCATAACCATGGCATACAAAGTTGTATTTTATTTATCAACAAGGGTGTTACATTGTCTCAAAACAGTGAATTAACGAGTTCAGAACATAATTAAACATAGTCTATCTTCTTTTAAAGTCTCTAAGGCACAGGTCCGCCCTAGTATCATGATCAACATCCTATGGAAAAGCACCTGAAAACACATGTGAAAATAGGTACGTCAGCATAAAAATGCCTGTGAGATACATAGGTTTGTGAAAATAGGATTCATGACTTGTATTTGAGGAAATGTTTAGTCATGAACCTTGTAATTTGCTTTGTCTTGTAAATCATTTGAAAATAATAAGATCAGATGATATGTATAAGTAAATGTCAGGTTTAAATAAATAACCATGTAAAAATGTGTTTGTATAAGATAAGTTGTTTGTAAATCAATGTCTTGTGAAAAGTATGTTATTTGTATAAAATGTTCTATGTCTCAAACTGAAATGATTCAAATAACGTTACGACATATAATACCATACAAACACTTATATATAGGAAGTACCAGCGGCGTATCCACCATGCTTGTATCATATTACACACGCATCGTTACTCAATCACTTAATCAAACCAAACCAACCAATGTAAGAAGTCTATGTTTAACCAAATTGTCAAATGTATTGAATAATATGTCAAAGTGTTTATGTCAAGATGTAAATCATGTCAAATGTCTATGTCAAATATCCATGTCAAATGTCTATGTTAAATATCCATGTCAAATGTCTATGTCAAATATCCATGTCAAATGTCTATGTCAAATATCCATGTCAAATGTCTATGTCAAAATGTCATGTATGGCAAGTGAAATGTCTCAAACTAAACCATATGCACAAAAACAAAGTATTGAAGTAAAACTTGGTTTAAATCAAAGCTATGTTTTGTGTAAATGCATGCAACTATTCAATATGAACATTTATGCGGTATTGTGAAAATGCATACATCCAAGCCTGGCGACTGTGGTGATAAACCCTTTAAACAAATTAAAGGTCTATCTGTCTTAATGTCAACGAATTCGGTCATTCCTTTCTGTCCCCTTTCCCTGGGATGTCCGGAACGGGAGTTGTCAATTCCTATGGTACCACTACCTACTAACGAACGGCGTGATCATTGTTAATGAATGTATTGTCCCATGTAAACAAACCAATGTCATACCAAAATGTAAGCATGTGAAAACAATGCACTAAGTATGTAATCAAATGAACATACCTAGCATGAAATGTCATGTAAAACGATGTACTAAGTAATGCACACAATGGGCACACCTAGCAGGAAATGTCATGTAAAACAATGTACTAAGTAATGCACACAATGGGCACACCTAGCAGGAAATGTCATGTAAAACAATGTACTAAGTAATGCACACAATGGGCACACCTAGCAGGAAATGTAATGAAATCATGTACTATAATGTACTAACGAACATAGCAGGTATATGATGTGAAAACAGGAAAGCATGAAAGTAACAAGTAGGCACATGTGTTCCACCCCAAAACAGTTTGGAAAACAGTAAAAGAGGGGTCTATGTACTCACTTGAGATTGCTCAGTTGTATAAAGATAACCACCAAGCAATGCAAGAGATCTCGGAATCAAACGGCACCTAGTATAGGTAACTATGTTAATAAACCGGACCTATCTCGGAAGACTGGGTAGCATTAGGGTTTGTAAACCAAATGAGTGTCGGAACTCACGTGATATGGTTTAACAAAGCCTACATGCTAAATGAAACTTAACATAATTGTTTACGACCCATTACGACCCGTTTAGGAAGCTTATGCTACTTTAACGCGTCGTGCGCGTGAAACGCGTTCGGACCGCCTAACTAGTCCTATGACAAGTATTATATGCCTAAACATGTTAAATAATCAGTTATGTGACAAAAGTTTAGGTTACATATGCTAAATTACCAATTATACATGAAAAGGGTATTCTGGTAATTTACCTAAGGCATATAAACTACCTATCATACAACTACTTAAACGATGTGACCATAGGGTATAACCTCGGAAGGTTATTCCCTACCTATGGTCACCTAATGTATTCGGTCGGATCCTAATGATCGACCAAACTGGGTCGGGTTCGAAGGTATAGGCGATTTATTAGATCGCCTACCCTACGACCCTAGACAACGTGGTAATCAGTAGGCATAGTCCCAAGGGACTATGACCATCGTGATTACAATCACGTTGCGAAGTTCTAACGAACTTCGCATTGACCATTACTGGTCAACGCTGAAAGTCAAACAAAGTTTGACTTTCTGACTCGAAAAGCAGTAAAATAAGGAAAAGAACGAAAGAATACTTACGAAGGGTCCCCGAATGCTAATCGTGATCACAATAACTCAGGTATGGAACAATGGTTCCAACTTAGAGTCAAATAGATCAGATTCTTGTAAGTAATGAGGTTGGATGGCATGGGTATTTATAGTATTCGGGTAACCGTTGAGATCGTTTCTTGGAAAAGGGGAAAAGATCTAGTCCGTACACTTGTCACAACCTTATGGTGGCTACATATGCTCCTTATCTTAGTGACTAAGCAATTGAGAACATGTGGTTGTGGTTAAATCTGCTGAAAACAGGCTGTTTAAACATTGCACCTGGTCTGGAGACCCCATACGCATCGTATGGTATATATACCATACGCATCGTATGGGTGAACTTTGGCAGAATTACAGTTTTGGTCCCTGAACTGTATTTAGGCCATTTTTGACACGTTTAAGGCCCGTTAACCCCATTTCAAAGCTCTAAAATGAAGTTAAAGTATAGGGAACTTAAAACATGCTCAAAAATATCTCAGATGTCGGTTCGTTTAGTCGTACGGTTGCGTTGTTCGGTTAATTACGACGGAATACGCATAAGCGCGAAAAACGATCCAAATGACGCGACGAATGGATTTTTCTTAAGGCGAACACTAAAATATAATGTAGTCATGCTTACATAAATTTTTGGATGTCCAGATGTATTCAGAACGTAAGTTATGCGCGAAAATGCAAACTTGTGCACTTTTTGACACTTTTAGTCCCTGAATGTCCCAAAAGTTTATTTTAGCACACCGAACCCATCAAAGCCTATTTCTAAGCTATGTAAAGGATATTTAAGGTGTGTTTAACTTATGGTCATGTTCCAGAATGTTCGTTACAGTTCAAATTGACATACTTTCGCAGTTTGTCATATTTAGTCCCTGTAAGCGAATTAACTTGTTTTTGCCATACCAAAGCCTTCTAAACTTATTTCTAAGTTATGTAAAGGTTATTTAAGGTATGTTGAGTATATGTTGATGTTCTGGAGTATTTCTCGCATTAAACTGAGTACGTTTACGCACTAGTTTGCGTATAACTCTCCAGAAAGTGATATAGAGTTTGAAATTACATAAAAGTCAAAACATGAAAAATGTATAACATAACAAAACAAACATTGTGATCAAATAACATTGTTTTATTGATAACGGAACTGTTCATAGTGATTACAAGCACAGTTGTTACATGTGCCAGGAAAGCAACATATCCTTTTCGCAAATAATTTTGGGCCTTTGTACACAACATAAACTTCAAACCTCCAGATGGTTTCTCACCACGAACTTCCAGAACATCGCCAGTCGGAAAGAGGAATACGAACAATCTTATCGAAACAAACCACCTCAGCATGATGTTTGGTTAACCAATCCATCCCCACGATAATATCGAAACTCCCAAGTTGCATCGGCGTGAGGTCAATGGGAAAAAGATGGTTATTAAGGTTTAACTGACAATCACGAATAACAGAATCGAGAACTAGAGGTTTACCAGTAGCAACTTCTACAGATAAGGGTTTCCTCAGTTTAGTTCTAGGTATCGCAAGCAAAGGTTCGAAAGACAATGAAACAAAACTTCTATCGGCACCAGAATCAAAAAGAATAGATGCAGGTTGATTGTTAACAAGAAACGTACCATTGACAATCTCGTGTCAGCCCTCGCTTCGTTAGCATTCAGATTGTACGCTCGCCCACGAGCGGGATTCACATTTGCGTTGACATTCGCATTCAGGTTCGCATTAGCATTCGCGTTTGCATTCACCAGCCTCGGACAATTGTTGCGGAAGTGACCAAACTCTCCACAATTGAAACATGAACCCGGTGGGAATCTAGCTGCATTCCCCTGAATTGGAGCTTGATTTTGATCAATCTGATTCTGAGCCGAACGACATACGTTGGCCAGATGCACAAACCTACCACACGTTGTGCATTGCTTACAAGCTTGTTGTGCAACATGATGACCGTTGCAGCGAGCACAATGAGGTGCGGTACCAGCATACGCTTTCTTCACAGGTGGTTGAGCTGGTGGATTCTGAGGGTTCTGAGCAGTAACTGCAAAGTTCTGAGCACCCTTTCGCTTTTTCGACTTCTTCGATGACTCACCTTTCTTGCCCTTACCCTTTTCCTTGACAGATTCGGTCGACTTCTTCTTATCACCCTTGCAGGTAAGTTTACCCTTCCTGACTTGCGACTCAGTCAGGGTAGCAGATAACTCGATCGCTTGGCGAACAGTAGTAGGATTAACGCCTGTCACAATATCCTGTATGGAATTGGGTAAACCATCGATATACCTCTCTATCACTTTCTCCAGCGGGGTAACCATAGTAGGGCACAAAAGACTGAGTTCCTCAAATCGATCCGTATACGCACGGTGTTCTCCCCCATCTTGTTTTAGATCATCAAACTCTCGTTCCAAAGCTCGAATTTCGTGATGGGGACAGAACTCTCTCTTCATGAGAGCTCGAAGCTCTTCCCATGTTTGTGCCAATGCCACTTCGGCACTCCTGTCGCGCATCACTCCGTTCCATCACGTAAGTGTGAGAAACGAGTGAGGTCGACAATTTAGGAAAAAAAAAACAAAAGAGGTATTGAAAATATCGATGAAACATAAGGAAGGCGATCATTTGTTCGTTACCTCGAACAAACAAATGACAAGCAGTCACTAATCAAAGTAATGAATCAGAATAATGTATCGCGAAGACATGCTCGCCTATAAGTGAACACTCACCCCAAGAGTTCCCAGGTAAGAGTGACTGGTCCGATTATGTGGATTTGTACGAACACTCTAGCCTTAGACAGAAAACTCAGGGTACAGGCATTCACTCTTCCAGTTTGCACGTGTTCACATTATTTAGACCCAAACTTTGACGAGATTTTGAAAACTCAGAAGGCACTAAGCCAAAAATGAGTCAAAATGGTTCAAAACCTTATAACAGAGGGTTCAAAACCTAGTAATCAATCATCCTAGAACGGATGATTAATTTTCGAAGCAGATTCGGATTTTGTTTTTAAAATCTAAACGCAAATCAACTTGCGTTGGGGTCCTAGAAAGTTATAGTCTAGGTCAAAATTTTACTAATAACCTAATTCCCTATAACCATTGGCTCTGATACCAACTCTTCTGTCACACCCCGACCACGTAAAACAACAAATCGTGGCAGAAACGTCGGGAGTGTTGTAACAGAATTGTTGTTTCAAACCATGGATACAAGAGTTTCGTTTTATTGAATATTAAACATTGTCTTAAAGTTAAACAAACGAGTCAAACATAGTCTATCTGTCACACCCCCAAATTCCACCTGCGGAGCACCGTCCGCTTGAGGGCGTGACCGACCAGGATCCAGCCACCAATTATACTGAGCATTGGATAATAGTAAGGATGATCACCAACCATAATGGTTAGTAAGCACCATCGTTAAAGTTCAAATGTTTAGGTTCAAATAACAGTTAAGTAAGTAGCGGAAGCATAGGCAAAATAGTTTAAACAAAGTTCATAGTTCAAGTTATTTAGAACCCAACACGCGGGTTTAGACGACCACTACACTTCCCAAGCTGCAAGCTCCTGAGTCACTGGTTACCTGCAAAGCATGCAGTAAGGGGTCAACAATAATGCTGAGTGAGTTCACTAGTTGTCCAGTTTTAATTACCAAAAAACTTGTTTTACCAGTTAATTTATCCGTTTATACATGCCGTGGGGAGCTACCCCAAAAGTTAGCAACTAAACTGTTTTTCCAATACCGAACACTAGGTGACCGTTGCGTATCCGCAAGAAAGTGCCCCGATGTCAATGTTCTATCATCATTGACGGATGCCTGAGTACATTAGTTCACGACCGATCCCATACCTTGGCACGGTGTGAGGTTGGTAAGACCTAAATAGCGCTATCAACTAATAACCCGTTCGCCTGGCCCCGGCGACTAATCGGTATTAAGTAGTAGGGACTTTAAGTGATAGAGTTTCGTTTAGTGCCGTTTGTTGCAATCCGTATAAACAGTAATTAACTAAAAGGTTCCCAATAACAAGGGAAGGAAAGTAAGTTTGTTCCCAGTAACTAGGGAAGGAATGTAGATGGTATCCCCTTTACAAGGGGATAGGGTTGTTTTAGTCTCGTGTCCCAAACCACCGGGACGCATGCTTTTAAGTAGTGAACTCACCTTGGGTTGCTCGGTAGATTATTTTACCCGGTCAAGTGTGTTGGTCACCACGCCCTAGCATGGTTACCAAGTATGGGTCAAGTTGGGTACAAATAAACACACAGCGAACATGTACGGCAAACACATATAGCAAACACGTATAACATGCGGAACAACAAACAGTGGGGTTATTGGGCCAGCCCTAAACATACAATCAGCAGTAACAACATGTAGCCCAGTCAACAGAAAGCCCCAACAGTCAAAGCCCAATAACAACAAAGTAGCCCAGTCGAGACAAGGGTGGTTGCGACTCGCAACCGAGGTTACGACTCGCAACCGAGGTCTCGGTTCATCACGTTTTGGTTACGACTCGCAACCAGAGGTTCCGACTCGCAACCGGCGGTTCCGACTTGACAGCAGTGATTACGACTCGCAACCGGATTCGACTCGTGCTGATTGCGACTCGCAACTGGGAGATCTCGACAAGACTTGATGTGGTCTTGAGTAGCAACCAAAGGTTGCGACTCGCAACCGTGATTACGTGCACAAGAAGACCTTCTAGAACCTGCAAACTGTACTACCCAATGATATTGCAATTTCATGAAATCAGTGTACTATACCCACTAAACATGTTTGTTTGTCTAAATTATGTCCGAAACAGATCAAACAAAGCATATTCAAAATATTTAAGTGACCTTCATGCTGTTCATCATGATATTCATACATCATTCAAGCAATATCCAACAACAACTAACAAGAGACTTTAACCGAAAATCCTTATAATCAAACGGACAATCAGATTATTCAACCATCAAGTAGTCACTTTCGTCATACATGTTCATCAACATACAACCTACAATAACAACCTAAAATCATGCAAGATTCTCTAACCAACCCTTTATACCAACCGGATAACAATCAAGCATTTAACTCGGCTGATTTATACTCTATTTCTTAACAAAAACAACAACAACAACAACAATAATCAATCATCATTTAGTAACAAGACAAACAAGCAAAACAACTATAGGGATATTCATGCTAACCGGTTAGAAGTAGTGGTCCAAGAATTCGATAAACTAAGCTCCGAAAGATGATCTTGAGCTTGAATCCGCGAGCCTCGATGCTATGGTTGGACCCGAGAGAGATGAGATAGTGAGGAAGTGATCTTGGTTGCTAGGATTCTTAGGGTTTTAGGGTTTTAGTGAGGAAGAAGGAGTGAGTGAGGGAGAGTGTTGTAAAAATGGTTAAGGGAGGGGAGGGTTGGTTTATATAATGTCACGAGTGGGCTTAGGGGTTTCCGGGTTGGGTTCTCGGTCGCAAGGCCCTAACCGGCCCAAATTCACTGTTCACTCGAGACCATTCCGGGTCTCGAGTCGGGTTGAGGTTTCGGCTCTAATATATAACACACATATATATCTATATACACATATACATAAATACACATAACATGTAACAACGAATAGTTTCATGAATTTTTCATTTAATAAAACATACGTACACACACGTTACATCGAAAGGTTGTCCGGGAAAATCCGAAGTGTCACATTATCCCCAAGTTTTAAGAACTTTCGTCCCGAAAGTTAAGGCAGCCACTGTCAAGCTAGTGTAAGTGAAAGCGTTTCAACGGGGTGTCACATCATCCCCCCGTTGGTTTGGAATTTCGTCCCGAAATTCGGTTGTAGCTTCAGTGCTGGGGTTTTCGTTAGGGAACAACTGGGGATACTTGTGCTTCATCTGGTCTTCCCGCTCCCAGGTATACTCTGGGCCACGTCGCGAGTTCCAACGGACTCGCACAAGGGGTATCTGGATACGTTTGAGGGTTTTGATCTCACGATCCGTGATCTCAACCGGTTCCTCAGTAAAGTGTAGCTGTTCGTCAATAGTAAGTTCCTTGTAAGGAATGACGAGTGTTTCATCTGACAGGCACTTCTTCAGATTAGACACGTGGAAGACGTTGTGCACAGCACTCAGTTCTTCAGGCAGATTCAATCTGTAAGCGGCCGTGCCTATCTTTTCGGTAACTTCAAAGGGTCCGACATATCTTGGATTAAGCTTGCCCCGTTTTCCAAAACGGACCACACCCTTCCAGGGTGAGACCTTAAGTAGAGCCCGTTCACCAACCTGGAACTCTTGCGGTTTCCTGTCTTTGTCAGCGTAGTACTTTTGACGATCACGAGCTGCCGCCATGCGTTGCCTAATCTGGGCAATCTTTTCTGTGGTGTCAACTACATGTTCCGGGCCTGTGATTTGGCTGTCACCAACCTCAGCCCAGCAGAGAGGCAATCGACATTTACGGCCGTACAATGCCTCAAAGGGTGCTGCCTGAATGCTGGTGTGGTAGCTGTTGTTGTAGGAGAATTCCACCAACGGTAGGTGCTTCTCCCAATTCTTGCCAAAATCGATCACACAAGCCCTAAGCATGTCTTCGAGGGTTTGGATGGTGCGTTCAGACTGCCCATCCGTTTGCGGGTGATAAGCGGTGCTCATGTCTAAACGTGAGCCAAAAGATTTGTGCATGGCTTGCCACAATTCAGAAGTAAAACGCGCGTCTCGATCAGAAATAATAGAGGTAGGCACTCCGTGCTTCGAGACCACTTCTTTCAAGTATACCTCTGCTAGGGTAGAAAACTTGTCTGTTTCTTTTATGGCCAAGAAGTGTGCAGACTTAGTTAAGCGATCCACTATTACCCAAATGGTGTCATTCCCGCGCTGAGACCTAGGCAGGCTAGTAACAAAATCCATGGAAATCTGCTCCCATTTCCATTGCGGGATCTCTGGCTGTTGGAGTAGGCCTGATGGTTTCTGATACTCAGCCTTGACTCTTGCGCAGGTTAAACATTTTCTGACATACGTTGCTATGTGAGCTTTCATGTCAGGCCACCAATAGGTAGCCCTCAAGTCGTGGTACATCTTATCTGAACCCGGATGTACTGAGTAACGGGACTTGTGAGCTTCATCCATCACAAGGTCACGTAAATTTCCATAAAGCGGAACCCATATGCGTCCGGCTACGTAGTAGGCACCGTCTTCTTTTTGTTCCATTCGTTGTCTCGATCCTCGTAGGGACTCGGCCCTGATGTTCTCAGCTTTCAATGCTTCAACCTGAGCATTCCGAATCTGATTAGGGAGGTTTGAGTGGATAGTGAGCTGTAAGGCACGAACACGCTTGGGTTTGGTCTCCTTCCTGCTGAGGGCATCGGCTACCACGTTAGCCTTGCCTGGGTGATATTTGATTGCACACTCGTAGTCATTTAGGAGTTCGACCCATCGGCGTTGCCGCATATTCAACTCCTTTTGTCCCATTATGTGCTGGAGACTCTTGTGATCAGTGTAAATCGTGCACTTGGTGCCGTACAAGTAGTGTCTCCAAAGCTTGAGCGCGAAGACCACAGCTCCAAATTCTAAGTCATGCGTCGTATAGTTCCGTTCGTGGACCTTGAGTTGTCGCGAGGCGTAAGCAATAACTTTCTCGCGTTGCATCAATACGCAGCCAAGTCCTTGAATAGAAGCGTCGCAGTAAACGACGAAGTCGTCGGTACCTTCGGGTAAGGAGAGGATAGGAGCACTACAAAGGTTCTTCTTCAGTTCCTGGAAGGCAGATTCCTGAGCATTACTCCATTTGTAAGCAACACCCTTCTGTGTGAGTGTCGTAAGTGGTTGAGCGATCTTAGAGAATCCCTTGATAAATCTTCGATAGTATCCTGCCAATCCCAAGAATTGGCGAACTTCGGTCGGAGTTTTAGGCACGGGCCAATTCTTAATGGACTCAATCTTAGCAGGGTCAACATGAATCCCTTCCTGATTGACGATGTGCCCAAGGAAATGGACTTCTCTAAGCCAGAAATCACATTTCGAGAGTTTGGCGTACAGTTGCTCATTGCGAAGAAGTTCGAGAATAAGACGTAGGTGTTGTTCATGCTCCTCTTGGCTCTTCGAGTAGATTAGGATGTCGTCGATGAACACGATTACGAACTTATCGAGGTAGGGTTTGCATACTCGGTTCATGAGGTCCATGAAGATTGCAGGTGCGTTGGTCATACCGAAAGGCATAACAAGGAATTCGTAGTGACCATAGCGGGTTCTGAAAGCAGTCTTAGAGATGTCCTCATCGCGGACTCTCAGCTGGTGATAACCCGATCTCAGATCGATCTTGGAATAATAGCTCGACCCTTGCAGCTGGTCGAACAGGTCGTCGATACGGGGAAGTGGATAACGGTTCTTGATGGTAACCTTGTTAAGTTCGCGGTAGTCAATGCACATTCGGAATGAGCCATCTTTCTTCTTGACGAAGAGCACTGGGGCTCCCCAGGGTGATGAACTAGGACGGATAAAACCTTTGTCCAAAAGTTCTTGTAGTTGAGTAGAAAGCTCCTTGAGCTCAGCGGGGGCTAATCGATAAGGTGCACGAGCTATAGGCGCTGCTCCGGGAGCTAGCTCGATTTGAAATTCGACCTGACGGTGAGGAGGGAGTCCAGGTAGTTCCTCCGGGAATACCTCAGGATAGTCGCGTACAACTGGAAAATCTTCAATCCTGTTTTCCCTTTTCTGTGTGTCGGTAATGAGTGCTAAGATAGCGGTGTGCCCTTTTCGTAGGTACTTCTGGGCCTTTAAGAATGAAATGATGCCTGTGACTTCTCCGCTCTTGTCGCCTTGAACTATAAGAGGTTTGCCAGGGGGACGGGGAATACGAATAGCTTTCTCCTGGCAGAGGATTTCAGCTCGATGTTTGGATAACCAATCCATACCAATAATGACGTCGAAGCTTCCAAGAATGATGGGGTAAAGATCGATACAGAAGGTCTGACCGGGCAACTCTAATTTGCAGTTACGAATTATGTGTGAGGCCTCGAGGTTTCTACCATTAGCTATTTCAACGGTGTGCTTAGAGCTCAGCGGCGTAAGAGTGAGCTTAAGTTTCTTACTAATACGTAGGGATACATAACTAGCATCTGCTCCGGAATCAAATAGCATGGAAACATAACGATCATTAAGTAGGAACTTACCCGCTACAACGTTGGGGTCATTCCTTGCTTCTCCGGCTCCAATCACAAAAGCTTTTCCTCTAGCACCATTTCCAGCATTGTTGTTATTGTTCCCAGCACCCTGATTGTTGTTGTTCTGATTCAGTTCAGGGCAATCCTTTCGCATGTGCCCCATTGCTCCACACTTGAAGCACCCACGGTTGTTTCCTTGTTGCTGCTGTTGCTGATTCTGCCTAGCTGGGAACTGGCTTCGGCAGTCTTTGGCTTCGTGCCCCATCTTGTTGCATCGCTGACATTGACCTTTTCCACATGGCCCACTGTGATGTCGGTTACATTTGTTACACTTAGGGTGGTTTCCTCGATAGCCACCCTGTTGCTGAGGGCCCTTGTTGCCTTCAGTCTTCCTTTGTTGAACTGGGGCCTGAGTGGGGTTAACATCCTTTCCCTGACTTCCATCCCACTTTCGCTTGTTATCGCCAGAAGTTCCAGCAGTGGCACCGATCCTCGGGGGCAGCTTGCCCTCTTCCACAGCCTGATTGGTGAGTTTGTGAGCAAGACGAACCACAGGCTGTATGGTGTTGAGGTTGGCTGAGGTCACATGACTTCTGATTTCTGGGACCAAGCCTTTGATGTACAATTCAATTCTTCGGTACATAGGTCGGGACATGTTTGGGCAAAGTGCAGCATAGTCGTTGGACTGCTTGGTGTAGGTCTCAATCTCTGACCCTACCATCTTGAGTGCATAGTACTCGTTCTCGAGTTTGTGGATGTCATCCCTGTGACAGTACTCCTCTTTGATCATGTCCTTGAAATCTTCCCATGCAGTAGCATTAGCAGTTTCCAGACCAAGCATCTGAATCTGTGCTTTCCACCATGAAAGCGCGTTCCCTTCAAGCGTACCAGTTGCGTACTTAACCCAGTTAGCAGGGGGACACTCGCAGACAGCAAAGACAGCTTCGGCCTTTTCAATCCAGTGCAGAAGGCCTATGGCACCCTCAGTGCCGTTGAAAGGGAGAGGCTTGCCATCCATGAAGGTTTTGAAAGTGCAAACACGTGGTTGCGCAGGCGCAGGCTGACCTGTTGTGAGAAATGGAGCGAAATAGGTTTAGAGGTGAAAAGACGATGTGGGGGTAGGATCTAAACATCCTATAGCAACGAGTTTACCTCCAGGGTGAGCTGCGAAAGCTGCAGCCACCGTGTTGAGCAAGTTAGCGAATTGAGCCTGAGTCATGTTAACGCTTCCTCTTCCGCGTCCACTCATTGTCTTCATAACCAGAAAACACAGTATGAGTGTGATGTCGTAACGTAGCGAGAATAAGATAGAAGAGGGAGGTGTATCTATCTAATCAGGCACACTAGTATGTATAATAGAGCAGTCAATATAAGGTAAACAAGCAAGTAAACACAAGTCCGAGCTACGAGGTCTAGTATGTCGAGCCTTGCACTTGGAGTGTAGTGTCGTCACGAGTCACGGGTTATAGTCTGGTTTTTCTCAAAAAGATTTTTCCCTTTTTAAAACCAAGTTCACTATAACCAATGGCTCTGATACCAATCTGTCACACCCCCAAATTCCACCTGCGGAGCACCGTCCGCTTGAGGGCGTGACCGACCAGGATCCAGCCACCAATTATACTGAGCATTGGATAATAGTAAGGATGATCACCAACCATAATGGTTAGTAAGCACCATCGTTAAAGTTCAAATGTTTAGGTTCAAATAACAGTTAAGTAAGTAGCGGAAGCATAGGCAAAATAGTTTAAACAAAGTTCATAGTTCAAGTTATTTAGAACCCAACACGCGGGTTTAGACGACCACTACACTTCCCAAGCTGCAAGCTCCTGAGTCACTGGTTACCTGCAAAGCATGCAGTAAGGGGTCAACAATAATGCTGAGTGAGTTCACTAGTTGTCCAGTTTTAATTACCAAAAAACTTGTTTTACCAGTTAATTTATCCGTTTATACATGCCGTGGGGAGCTACCCCAAAAGTTAGCAACTAAACTGTTTTTCCAATACCGAACACTAGGTGACCGTTGCGTATCCGCAAGAAAGTGCCCCGATGTCAATGTTCTATCATCATTGACGGATGCCTGAGTACATTAGTTCACGACCGATCCCATACCTTGGCACGGTGTGAGGTTGGTAAGACCTAAATAGCGCTATCAACTAATAACCCGTTCGCCTGGCCCCGGCGACTAATCGGTATTAAGTAGTAGGGACTTTAAGTGATAGAGTTTCGTTTAGTGCCGTTTGTTGCAATCCGTATAAACAGTAATTAACTAAAAGGTTCCCAATAACAAGGGAAGGAAAGTAAGTTTGTTCCCAGTAACTAGGGAAGGAATGTAGATGGTATCCCCTTTACAAGGGGATAGGGTTGTTTTAGTCTCGTGTCCCAAACCACCGGGACGCATGCTTTTAAGTAGTGAACTCACCTTGGGTTGCTCGGTAGATTATTTTACCCGGTCAAGTGTGTTGGTCACCACGCCCTAGCATGGTTACCAAGTATGGGTCAAGTTGGGTACAAATAAACACACAGCGAACATGTACGGCAAACACATATAGCAAACACGTATAACATGCGGAACAACAAACAGTGGGGTTATTGGGCCAGCCCTAAACATACAATCAGCAGTAACAACATGTAGCCCAGTCAACAGAAAGCCCCAACAGTCAAAGCCCAATAACAACAAAGTAGCCCAGTCGAGACAAGGGTGGTTGCGACTCGCAACCGAGGTTACGACTCGCAACCGAGGTTACGACTCGCAACCGAGGTCTCGGTTCATCACGTTTTGGTTACGACTCGCAACCAGAGGTTCCGACTCGCAACCGGCGGTTCCGACTTGACAGCAGTGATTACGACTCGCAACCGGATTCGACTCGTGCTGATTGCGACTCGCAACTGGGAGATCTCGACAAGACTTGATGTGGTCTTGAGTAGCAACCAAAGGTTGCGACTCGCAACCGTGATTACGTGCACAAGAAGACCTTCTAGAACCTGCAAACTGTACTACCCAATGATATTGCAATTTCATGAAATCAGTGTACTATACCCACTAAACATGTTTGTTTGTCTAAATTATGTCCGAAACAGATCAAACAAAGCATATTCAAAATATTTAAGTGACCTTCATGCTGTTCATCATGATATTCATACATCATTCAAGCAATATCCAACAACAACTAACAAGAGACTTTAACCGAAAATCCTTATAATCAAACGGACAATCAGATTATTCAACCATCAAGTAGTCACTTTCGTCATACATGTTCATCAACATACAACCTACAATAACAACCTAAAATCATGCAAGATTCTCTAACCAACCCTTTATACCAACCGGATAACAATCAAGCATTTAACTCGGCTGATTTATACTCTATTTCTTAACAAAAACAACAACAACAACAATAATCAATCATCATTTAGTAACAAGACAAACAAGCAAAACAACTATAGGGATATTCATGCTAACCGGTTAGAAGTAGTGGTCCAAGAATTCGATAAACTAAGCTCCGAAAGATGATCTTGAGCTTGAATCCGCGAGCCTCGATGCTATGGTTGGACCCGAGAGAGATGAGATAGTGAGGAAGTGATCTTGGTTGCTAGGATTCTTAGGGTTTTAGGGTTTTAGTGAGGAAGAAGGAGTGAGTGAGGGAGAGTGTTGTAAAAATGGTTAAGGGAGGGGAGGGTTGGTTTATATAATGTCACGAGTGGGCTTAGGGGTTTCCGGGTTGGGTTCTCGGTCGCAAGGCCCTAACCGGCCCAAATTCACTGTTCACTCGAGACCATTCCGGGTCTCGAGTCGGGTTGAGGTTTCGGCTCTAATATATAACACACATATATATCTATATACACATATACATAAATACACATAACATGTAACAACGAATAGTTTCATGAATTTTTCATTTAATAAAACATACGTACACACACGTTACATCGAAAGGTTGTCCGGGAAAATCCGAAGTGTCACATTATCCCCAAGTTTTAAGAACTTTCGTCCCGAAAGTTAAGGCAGCCACTGTCAAGCTAGTGTAAGTGAAAGCGTTTCAACGGGGTGTCACACTATCATCGTTATTAAATCACTAAGGCCATGTCCAGATCCTATGTGACTCAAGCATCCTAGCAGTCAACATTAAGCAACATCACTTGAAACATATGTAAAAACAAAGTCAGCAAAGAAATGTTGGCGAGTACATAGGTTTTGTGAGAGTGTCAGATTCATGGCTCGTTTACATATTGAAATATCTCATACAACTCCGTTAATCGATATTAGAAACCTTGTTTTGTAAAATGTTTGTATTGTAAAATGAATAATCAAGTCGAAACAGATTGGTTATAATTTATAAACCTCGATGCCATGAATCTTAACCCAAAACATTTGTTTTTGTAAACCAAATCGTAAATCGTTCTCGTAATAAAACTCGTATGGTTTATATAGTTTCGTAAACATCGTTGTGTGACATCGTTTAACTCGTTCTCGTTATAGATCATCGGTCATTTGTTTAAATTGTTCATAATCAATCGTTCAAAATCATTCTCGTACAAATCGTTCTCGTACAAATCGTTCTCGTTTTAATTGTGAAAACTACTTTTGGTCGTCTCGCTAATAACATTCAAACCTTTGTGACTCGTCCATCGTTCAACTCGTTCTCGCATTAACAAACCTCCAAAGGGTAAGTTAACACTCATCTGATTCAGTCATTACCCACCTCACCCACACATAACCATGGGTGCGGTCTGATAACGGGATTTGTCAGATCCTATGGTACCATAACATAATACTGGTCGGTTCGGCCAAAATTAATGAATGTCGTACGTTATGTAATTACAACCAACAAGCTCGTTCACATTATCGAAATCGTTATTAGTTTAGTATAAACCATCTTACTCATTTTGAAACCATCGTTAAAACATCGAAATCGTTTTGATACATATGAATCACCCCAAAACAATTGAAAATAGTAAAAGAGGGGACTATGTACTCACCTTTGGGTGCGTTTTTTTTAAACGTTAACACAATCCCTCAAATTGTTTATTCGTCCTAAATTGAATAAGAATGATTTAATAATCAAAAACTCACAAAAATACCGAAGTTTCTCCGATACTTAGAATTTTCACTTAACTTTGGGATTTTCTCGTAGTGTTATTTTTTTGATTATTTTTGGTGTATATGTACTCAAGCGTAATACACATAATCTTGTCAACACTAACACATCACCATACACATATTGTAAAATACATAGCACATTGTATCACATAAAATTTACTCATGAACAACCCATCTTAGTTATGTCGAAAAACACTTGTTTTAGCATTTCGGTAACATTTTTGGGCGTCGGAAGTCACGAAATACTTGTTTTTATATCAAAAATATCAGTTTGGTTACTGATCTAAAACAGTTTAATAAAAATCCTCCGAAAAGGCGATTTTTAACCGATTTACCGCATAGTTTTGCATCAAACGTTACCCGAACCATCCCAAATCGAAACAACTTGAAATTTTAACACAACCCATGTTATTTACTGAATAAAATAATGGTTACACTCATGGTAGTGCAGGTCTTAAACAAAGCACATAAATCATGCAAATTTTACATAATTTACCACTTTTTAAGCTCTATGTACAACATGCAAAGCTAGTAAACCTATGTCAAAGTTCCATGCCATTATAATATACCAATAAATGTTATTTTTAGTGTTTATAATCTGTTTAAAATCATTTTTGTCATACGACCATTTTTTATCACTTTTTGAGCTTTAAACCAACATGTATCTTCATGTACAAGTGCCAAAAGCATACTATCATAACATCAACATTTTATATGAGTTTAGATGCAACAAATACATGATATATTTAGGTTTATTTGCTGATGTATGTAAGCATTTAACATATCATTCATAGATCATCAATCACTTGCATTTAAACTATTATTCAAGAACATGTCACAACATAAACAAGTATTTAACAAAAAATCGAACTTCAAGACTCATACACACACATATATATGTACGGTTACATACATATATATATACACCACCATTTTTTGTAACAATACCCTTTTCATTTTTAGATTTCAAGTTTAGAGAAAATCCCAAGATTCAAGAGAAACTTTAAATCATCAAAGAACAACTATGAATCAAAGGTATGATTTTAAATATAAGTGTTATACCTTCCAGAATCAAGTAGGTTGTGGGATGATATTTTGATGATAGGAAGCTTGAATCACTTGAAAACACCTTAGAATCACCTTTGGATCTTCATACTAACTTGAAGGTTGTTAGAAAAGGGACTTGAAGATGATGAACAAAGTTTGAAGATTTGAAGGTGAAGAAGATAGAGAGAGAGGAGAGGGGACGGTTTGGAGGGGAGAGAGAGAGGTGATTGTGATGTTGAGTGAAGATGTGAAGAAGATATATAGGCTAAGATCTAAAATCATATCTCCAAGATCACAAAAATCTCAAGTGTATCCAAGTAAGATCTAATAGAAATATATTGCAAGATTTTGAAAAATATATGGTGGGCCACACATATATATGTGACCGTGAATATGTAAGGGGGAAGGGGGTAGAGTGTAATTTTGTTGGTAAATTAGATAAAAGTAGGTGTTTAACTAGGTACCGGGTATTTTATCTAGCGTTTAAATCCCGGTTTATGGCGTTCTAAGTTATTTTTATTATTCTATAAAAATAATCTTGCCAGAATATTACTGAAATAAATTTCAGTTGCCAAGACTGGCTGCGTTGTCTGCGTTTTGCAGTAGAAGCACCGTGTCGCGCAGAAACACGCGGTACGCGCTTAAACTTGGAAAAATAACGTTTTTAAGCGTTTTAATTTATTTTTCAACACGGACCTGATTAAAATAAAATTTTAATCATAACAGAATATTTTTGGGATTTAAATATTATCCGGGCGGTCACCAACGTTCGTTTCGCAGTTTTGTCGTAAATAGTTCTTTAGTTCAAATAAAATGTTTTCGCCATACCAAATCCTTAGAAACTTATTTCTAAGTTATGTAAAGGATATTTAAGGTATGTTTGGCTTACTTCACAGTTCCGGAGTGTACGTCGCGTTAAAGCTTGAAATCGGAATCGAATCAAATTGTAAAATCATTAAACACAAATATACATATAATAACACCAAAGCACATTGTTTTATTGATATTTGACATTGTTTTATATTATACATCGATTACTGAGCACAATTGTCACACCTGTGGAGAAGGCGATTGAAAAGTACATTGATGGTCTGCCTGACTTAGTTCAGGGTATCGTTACTGGCAGCAACCCTACTACAGTCAGACAGGCCATTGAATTGTCTGCTACCCTGACGGAATCCCAGTTCAGGATGGGTAAGCTTTTTTGAAAGGGCGACCCAAGACCATCTGACAAGACTGCACAAGTTGAACCAAAGGAAAAACAAGCCGAGACACCCCATAACTGCTCAGAACAATCAAGTTGCACCAAACCAGCTAGCACAACCTCGTAAAAGGAAAAATTATGTTGGTACCGCCCCTTTGTGCAACAAATGCAACCGTCATCATCTGGAGCAAGTGCAGTGTCACAAATGTACCCACTATGGTCGATTGGGACATTTGATCAATACCTGCCATTATGCCAACCAAAACCAAGCTACTGCAAATCCTGCTGCTGTTCAAGCACGGTTTCCACCTGGGTCGTGTTATAACTGTGGCGACCTTACTCACTACCGCAACAATTGCCCAAGACTTGTTAACACAAATCCAGCACGTGGACGAGTGTTTAACATAAACGAGGCAAATGTGAACGACAATGCAGCAGTGAACAATTAGTCTTTTGTATTTCTTTGTTTGTTATCCTTTGACGTTTGGAACAATTCAGTTGTTATATAAATAAAATTCGTTGTTTCAAGTTTATTTTGCGAAAGTGATGTGCTTATGTGATTTCTTTTATGTCTTGTGTTTTTGTGTAATCCGAATATTCATTATCCAAATCCTCGTAGAATCTTCCATATCTCCATATGAGGGATTCATAGTAGGATATCCAAAGGTACTACCTTAAATCCTTAATGGGCTTCTACGTTATAGTTAAGTCCCTTGGATTATGAAGTACTATTCTATAATTGGACCCCTTGAGTGGTCTAGTTTAAAAGATTGATTCAAAAAAACTCTGGTTAGGAATATCATGTGATGATATAGCTGAAAAGATCCCTTAAGTGGTCTATTTAAGGAGATCATACGATGGTCTAGCTAAGAAGATCATGTGTTGATCTAGTTAAAAAGATCCTTTGGTGGTCTAGTCAAGTCACTTCATGTTTATTCAATTGATTTTTCCCCTACGCATTATGAAATGAACTGTGCAGACTGTGCAAGGAATTACGTAACTATGGATGCATACATAATTATGGAATTCAGTGCACAGAAACCACAGCAAGTTTTGTCATGTGTTAAGACCCATAGTGATGAGAATAACAAAACGGGAACAATGTAGAAAGGGCAATGGTGGATACGCCGCTGGTACTTCCTATATATAAGTGTTCCTTATTACATTTGCGAATGATTCATGAGTTGGAGGCTAAGATGCAGAACTTTTTATGGTCCCAAGACTCTATGTTTCAAAAAGGTAGAGCTAAGGTTTCTTGGAAAGCGGTTTGTCTCCCCAAGTATGAAGGCGGTTTGGGTATTCGGCGGATAGGAGATGTCAACAAAGCGCTTATGACAAACCACATTTGGAGTATTGTAACACGGAGAAACTCGTTGTGGGTTGAATGGGTTCACTCTTACAGGTTAAAAGGTAAAAATTTCTGGATTTCTAAAGTTCCTTCGAATTGTTGCTGCTCATGGAGGAAGCTCCTTCAGTTACGGCCGTAAATGAGGGATTACTTTTGGTCCGATCTCGGTAATGGTACAAGAACTTCGGCTTGGTATGATACTTGGAGTGATCTAGGGCCACTGGGTGGTTTTATATCGCCTAGAACAATCTAATGCGGGATTCAGTTTGGAGGCTTCAGTTTCCGACATTCATTCGAATGGAGAGTGGAACTGGCCTGTTGCTTGGAGGGACTTATTCCCAGTCCTTATTCATTTGGATCAAGTCCGCATCAACCCGAATAAATCTGATAGATTCATGTGGCGTGATAGGAATGTTCGGGGAGGTTTTTCATCCTCGTGTGTGGGGAATTCGGTTCGCTATAAAGAAACAGATGTAGAGTGGAGCACTATTGTTTTGTTTGCTCAATGTATCCCGAGGCATGCTTTTCTGATGTGGTTGATCATGCGAGGTAAGTTGCTTACGCAGGATAAAATTCTAAAGTGGGATTTATCTCGAAGGAAGAATATAAACATGATGTGCTGTTTGTTATGCTTTGCAAATTATGATTCGCATAGTCACTTGTTCTTTGAATGTAAATTCTCTTCGCAAGTTTGGTACACAGTGAGACAGAAGATGGGTATGGACACGGTTCAGTCAAAATGGGTGGATATTGTTAGTTGGTTACTTATTCGGTCCAAGTCAAAGTCAGCTGCTGATTATGTTGCTAGAGTGTTAGTTGCGGCTAGTGCTTATGTCATTTGGCAGGAGCGCAATGCTAGGCTCTTTAGGAATCAACTAAGACCTCCAGAGACTGTTAGTGCTTATATCATACAATTGGTTCGTATAAGTTGATGGGAGCAAGGCTGAAGAATACTGGAAATGTGCATAGGCTTCTAAGAGAATGGGAGATCCATGGCAAAGAGATCATTGATGATGGTGGCTAATTAGTTTTGTTTTGTTTTTGGTTTCTCTAGAGGCTAGTCTAGTCGTTTATATTGCTTTGTAGACTGGTTTTTGGTTTTTCTGGTTTACTTTCATGGGGCATGTCTCATGATTGAACTAGTGTAGTTTCCCTACACTACTTGTTTTATTGGTTGTGAATAAATAGAATCACCGGGGTAACCCTTTACCCAAAACAAAAAAAAAAAAAAAAAAAACCCTGCATTGTATAGAGGGGAACAAGCTCAGACATATAGCATGACTAGAACTCCTATTGCATGCATCGATACCAGACCAGGCAAACTAAAGCTAGCCCACTGCACTTTAGCATAGTGAAAGTCTCTCTTAATTACGCATTAGCTTGAAGTGAAACTTCCGTCTATGTAAGAAAAGTCTTAACCTCCCTTACTTTGTGGGCGCACTGACCAAAGACCTACTCCTGCTTAGCGCACGAGACTCACTTTAGCCTTGCTTATTTCACCTTCGGGTACTAGAAGCATATAGTCTATTAGCTCTCTGTAGATTCACTCTTTTTCTTAAAAGAAAGATAAAAGGGCAGCTACAGACTCCGTTCCTTATCGCTTCGTTTGCTATCCTACCCTACTTCGCTAGCTAGACTATCGCAAGTCATTTATACCAAAAGACCTGGCCATCGCCAACCAAGAGGGGGATGAACCTACTTCCAGAGACTACTCACCTTGAACTCCGTCCCCTGAACTTGACTGCTTATGCAACTACAGTGCTATAAAAAAGAAAAATGGCAGGAGACAACATACCAAGAAAGAAAAAGCTATGGAGGAGCTACTTACTGGCTTAGACCTTTGCGTTTCAATATCAACGATTAGAAGAGGTACGAAGTGAGCCACAAACCATATTTCTGATTATGCTCATTCTATTTGACTGCTAATCACAAATGACATTCAATCTTTCTGCGATAAGAAGATAAATGATTTCATTACCATAGATCCAGATAGCATAAGGGAGGGGCAATTCTTTCTTTTTTTATTTTCTATAATCTATAATAAGGTAGCTCCACCGGTACACCTTTCTGGTCTTCCTTCTGAGCAAGGATCAATACCAAAAAAAGAAAAATGAAAAGCACTAAACCAGATCGATCTTTCGGCATAGGAAATCGGACCGTCTTTCTTACTTATACTAAGTTAAGGGAAAAAAAGAGCTTTCTCCGCGATTCAATGCTTACTTAGCCTTCTCAGTTTAGCATTCTACCAAAAAATCTTCTTTCTCAGGGCCAATCTAGTCCTCTTTGAATTGATCTCGTACTCTAGTAGAGAAATGGAAGCCTTTTTCTAGAAAAGATGAAGACAGGGAATCGGAACTAAATCATTCTTTCTTTGTCGACTATGGACTTTGACGACTCTAGCTTCATCTTTGGGTAAGTCAAAAGAAAACCATCATTCACATCTTACAGTAATTTCTTAGGGACTCTAGATCATAGACTGGGAGCACTCGAGATCGATGGCTGTGCACTCACCCGAATGCAAATATTGGCTTGTTAGATTTTCCTTTGAGTGAGCCGTTGACTACTATTTTGTAACACCTCGTAAAAATGTGTCCAATTATGTAAAGCCACGTGTCTTAAACTCTAAACATGTGAAAGTTCGAGTTTGAAGGACTAAAGTTGTCAAACGATGAAAATATGTATGCGAAGGGACTAAAAGTGTCAACATGCCAAACTTATGCCTCTGATTGACCAAACGTGATAAATATATTCTTAAACGAGTAATTATTCGAATATAAGAAGCCGTTTGTGAAAGTAAACAAAAGTTTACAAGATACAGGGGTTAAACGTGTCAACATGTAAATTCTTATCTCTGAGTGACCTTTTAACGAACCCGGGACTTCGTAATGTTCGATTATACTCTCAAGAATATATGATATCAATTTCACGAGGTTTCAATATCGTTATGTATTATTTTCGTAAATTCCCAAGAATTAGGGTTAAAAGCGTCAACGAGACAAAACTTGTGTTTTCGGTGAACGTTTAATGAAACCGAACCTAACAGTGTTTGGTTATACTCCCTAGATCATCTACAAACTAACTATAAGGGCCTTTTGTGCCTAAAATGAAAGAGATGAAGCTTAAAAAGGTGCAGGGACTGAACATGACAACTTGGAAACTTGTTTGGCTGGTACCCCATAGGGTCGCGCGCTGCGACCATGAACTGCTTATGCCGTCGCGCGACGCGACGGCTCTACTTTGATAGAATGTGTTGGACAGGTGCTGGTTATCTTCTTCCTTGTGCTCCAAACCAAAACAAAACGAATTATATGGCCTTGTTGATACTAGGACACCTGGAGCCATCATACAACACCCCTAAACACCTGTGATGATCTTGTGTAACCTCCATGCACTATAAATAGGCTCCTTTGGGCAGCCATCATACTTGCACTTTCATTCAAAATCACTTCTCTCACTTTGCTTGTGCTTTTCTTGAGCTTTCTTTGGGATTCCTGATCAAGAGGGAGCCCACCTTAGTTCAATCTTCGTGCAAGGACCTGTTGTAAGTGTCCTTAGCCACTTTAGTTTAGTTTTTATGTGTTTAAAGACCAAAGGTCAAAGTTGTCGTAATAACGCTTTGACTTTCGGTTTAGACCTAAACGGTCCGGCCATTGTTCGAGGCGAATATGGCTACGTGATCGTAATTAGGTAGGTGTTAATCACTCAAAAGGGCTTCTCCTAATTATCATGTTTACTTAGTTAATTGTCGGGTCAAAGTAACTAGTCAAAAAGTCAAACTAGTCAAATTTTCATAAAATAAATAAAACTGATAATGTAGGAGTTATGAACCATGTTTTATCACTTAAATAACTTGGTAAATAATATTAGAACATGTCTAAGCATGTTCAACCCGACAATTCTGAGGTTAGAGTCGGTTCGTAACCGAAAGTCGCAAAAGCTTGACTTTTGCTTTGACTTTCAGTTCTGACCCGATTGAGCTTAATTCTTCTATGTTTTAAGCTTCCATTAGGACCGATTTATGTTGTAATATAGCCCTCTGAAGTTATATTACCTGGTCATTAATATTCTGAATTATATGCAAGTTTCCGTTATTATGCTTATAGTTGACCATTATGCCCTTTTGATCTAAAAAATGAGATTTTTGAATATGTGAGCATACAAATAGGTTATGTACTGATATATAAGCATGTCTAAATTAATTTGACATTATTTTCTGGTCTCAAAACTATGTTATGCAAGATATCATAAAATTGAACTTTTTTTTGGGTAAAGGGTTTTACCCCGGTGAATATTATAAATCAAACCAATAAAAGCAAAAGTGTGGCTGAAGTACCACACTCACTCTAGTCTGGGCATACCAAGACTAGGACCAAACAACCAAAACAAAACACAACCAGGCAAACAAAGCCACAGACACACACACTAGCCAAACACGACCAAGTCACAACAAAACATAAAATAGACAACTATACTAGCCGGGATCAATCTCTAAATTGCTGCTAGGATCAAGACAGTTAACTAGTGTATGGTCCTATGCTGACACCACAACTATGTGTACGACGGATGCTTGGGGAAGGAGTAGCTATGCTAGAGCTTTGATAGAAGTTTCAGCTGAGAATGATTTTAAAGAGGAAATAGTTATAGCGGTGCCTGAGCTAGAAGGTGAGGGTTTCATCAAAGTAAAGATGGTAGTGGAATATGAATGGAGTCCTTATAGATGTGCCCACTGTAAGGTCTTTGGACATGATGATGAGTCCTGCCCAAATCAGCCTAGGAAGTGCCCTAAGGAAGTGCCTAAACCTCATAAACAAAATGGTGGGAAACAACCGCGTAGTCCGGTGAAGACTCCAGTTGTGGACAAAGAGGGTTTTATGGATGTGGATCGCAAGAAAGCGGCTAGGAAAGCAGGGTTTCCTGTTAATAAGCAGAAGCAGAAATTTGAATATCGGCCGATTGGAACTAAGCCTCATGGTGGGGTTCCCACCTCGGGTCAGCCATCTACGGTCAAAACGCATAATCCGTTTGATGTATTATCGGATAAGGGTAAGAATGTGGGTAAAACTGGTGAAGTTCAACATGACCAGCAGGACTCGGATGATGAGGAGGTTATTGGAAGCTATAATGAAACTAATGAATTTATGACTTCCGGGTTATCGAAGGCAGGGCAAGTACCTCGTCCACGAGCTTCTCCAATGGATAGAGTGTTGTTGGTTCGTGTCAAAGGGCTGCTGGTCTGTGGCAGTTTTATTTTTGATAATGGAGGATGATCTCTAGTTCTGTTTTGTTTTGTCTTGTCTACTAGATAGGTTTTCCATTATGTGTAGTAGACTAGGTTATGTGGTGTCATAGGTATTGTGGTTTCTGTTTTGCTTGGCTTACATATATGGGGCATGTCCTGTATATGAACTAGTGTGGAACTCATCCCCACTACTTGTACTTATTTGGGATTGTTTTAATAGAATCACCGGGGTAACCCTTTACCCAAAAAAAAATTGCTGCTAGGAATCTTCCACTTCTCCACCAATCTACCATTCTCAAATCTCCGTTTAAACTTGAGAGTCATAAGCCGCATATGAACAGTATTGATAATCTCCTGAGACACCACCAGAGCCGTACGCATGTTCCGAGAAAACAACCTGTTGTTTCGTTCTTGCCATATAAAATAAGTTGCAGCCGCAACCACCAACCGACTAACCACATTGTCAGGCTTCTGTAAGCTCAAGTTTTGATTCATCCAAGCCATTATATCGGACCATCCTCCATTCACGTCTTCCATATTAGTGAAACTTCTTATATTGTGCCAAACCTGAGCCGCAAAAGAGCATTCAAAGAACAGATGATCTCTCGAGTCCCTGTTATAACAGCATAAAGGGCAGCACATGAGATTTAGATTTGTTTCACTTCCCGCTTCCCAAACAGACAAACGATCCTGTGTCTTCAATTTGTTTCGGATAACTGGCCAAATGTGAAATGAGTGTCTAGGAATGCATTGCTTAAACCATACCATATTCACCCAACACACTTTACTATCATGATGACGAATATTATTCCAGACCTCCTAAGAAGAAAACGACCGTGTATTTCCTTCCAAATCTTTCTAAACTAGCCGATCACGGACATTGTCATATAAAATAGGAACCACTAAATTAATTAAGACTGGGAAAAGATTATACCAGGCAATCGGCCACCTCCATTGACCATTTTGAGACACTAGGTCCGCTAGAGAAGATTACAGGTTGAAGCCTGCATTAGCAATAATTCTTGGACTGATAAGAGCACGAAGAGGACCCGATTCACACCAAGTATCACTCCACGCATTAGTCTCAGTACCACTATCAATAGATTTCCACAAGAATGGACGAATAAGGCTACGAATAGCAAGGAGCTTTCTCCATCCCCATGTCATGCGACCTCGACATGGGACCTCCCAGAAGCTTCTACCCTTAAGCTTGTATATATGTATCCATTGCACCCACAACGATTTCCTATTGGTAAGAATGCTCCAGACATGAGAAGATAAGAGGGCCTTGTTGACATCCAAAATGCTACGAACACCCAACCCACCCTCATCCTTCGGAAGGCACACAACCTTCCAGGCCACCTTAGGCTTGACGGTCCTATGATAATTCCCAGACCATAAGAAGTCTTGCATACGTTTTTCCAACTCAGTAATAATTCTAGCAGGCAACAAAAACACCATAGCCCAGTAAATATGCATAGGCGAGAGGACCGAATTTACTAGTCGTAATCTACCAGCAAATGAAAGAGACTTAGTCGTCCAGTTATCGATCTTCTTTTCCATTTTCTCAACCAGAACCTTACAATCCTTAAACGAGAGTTTAGAGGATATTAATGGAACTCCCAAATAACGAACAGGAAGAGAACCCTCTTGAAACGGCATAATGCTTAGAATTTCCTGCTTGATGGGATGAGGAATATTACCAAAGAAAACCGTGCTTTTGAACATATTAGGAATCAATCCTGAGACCTTCGAAAACTGATGAAGAGAATCTCTCACCACCTTAAGCGAAGCAGGATCACCATTCACAAAAATGAATAAATCATCAGCAAATGAGATATTAATGATCTTCTGTTTTTTACAGTGGAGATGGTATCTAAACGCATTACTAGAAGAAGCTGCATTCTTTAGAAGTAGCGAAAGTGCCTCCATAACTAAAGTAAACAAGTAAGGTGACATCGGGTCACCCTGTCTCAACCCACGCTTGCCCTTGAAATACCCGTGAAGATTACCATTTATACTCAAAGAGTATGAAACCGTGCTAACACAAGTCATTATCCAGCTAACCATTTTATGAGGGAACCCAAATGCAGTCAGAATGTCCTCTAAGAAGGACCAGCTCACTGTGTCGTAAGCCTTCTGAATATCGATCTTAAAAGCGCATCTAGGAGGGCCAACATTCAGGTGATAGTTATGCATTAACTCCTGAGTAAGAAGAATATTATGTGAAATCTTTCTACCAGGGACAAAGGCCGATTGGCTTATATTCACCAGCAAATCCAGACTGCCTTTAATTCTGTCAGTGATAATTTTGCTAATACATTTATATAGCACATTGCAGCAAGAAATAGGCCGATAATCTCCAACCGAATTGGGGGTAGTAACTTTTGGGACCAACGCAATGATGGTATGATTAATTTGTTGTAACAGTTTCCCATTTTCAAAAAAATCCAAAATAGCTTTTGTAATTTCATCCCCAACAATCTCCCATGCATTTTAAAAAAAAAGCAGAAGTGTACCCATCCGGACCCGGAGCCTTATTCTCACCAATGGAGAACATAGCACTCTTAACCTCCTCACGAGTAACTTGACGAGTCATAGAGGTTGTAACATTTAAATCAAGAACATTAGTGAACAAGTCATTGACGTCCAGCTTATCCACACTACGCATCGTTCCCAAGAAATCAGAATAGTGATTTACAAAAACTGCATAGACTTCATCCCCCTTGAATTGGTTACCATTGGTATCTTGGATGTTATGAATCTTATTGCAAGCGCTTCTAGTTTTCACACAGTTGTGAAAAAATTTTGTATTCGAGTCTCCCGCTGCCAACCAGTCTTGTTTAGCTTTTTGCTTTAAAAAGCACTCTTCATCATAAGAGGCCGAATGGAACTCTTTAAGACAAGTAGACTCCTCCTCTCTGAGCACAACATCTAACGGGTTAGCATCGATAGCCTTTTGAATATCATCTAACTTCAACCTCAGAGACTTAACTCTGTCATGGAGATTACCTTGCTTGAATAAGAGACGTCTCAGGGGAGCTTTCAAGAAGGTAAGTTTTTTAACGACCAAAAACATGGTGACCCCTTGTATCTCCTTAGCCCATTCATTAGAAACACACTGGATGAAGCCCTCCTTGGTCGCTAAGAAATTAGCAAACTTAAAGGGTTTAGGCCGACTATGTTTATAGCTGAATAAGTTGAGAATACATGGGGTGTGATCCGACACACGGAAAGGAAGAAAAAGGGCATAGGCATTAGGATACATATCCAAGAAACGAATATTACCCATAATTCTATCTATCTTTTTTAACACGCCCACTCCTTGTTTCGGTTTTTGATTCCATGTAAAGTGCATCCCATGGCTCTTGATATCAACCAGCTCATTATGTTGGACACACTCATAAAAGTCATAAAATTGAACTTTTTATTAATTAAATTACGCCTTTGTGCATAATACATGTTTAAACATAGATTTTGACCCAAAACTCATTACTTACTGTTATGATATCATTTTTAGGGATTTTTGGAATGTTGGGTCAGATTTGATACCGACCATAACTTAGAGTTCTTGTATAAATTCCTTAATTGACGATAATGCCCTTTTGGCTAATAAAATGTGATTTACATGTGATTAGCATGCCAAACCATTTTCTACTAACTTGATATGAAAAATAAAATATTTAAGCATTCAAGGATGATCAAAATATCAGAATCACATAAACATTTCAAATATCGTCAATTATCGACTTTTACGCTAATTAGGTGCATAGTATGGTTTAAAACCATATTTAGCACCTAAGACTTGTTACCTACTGAATTTATAAGTAAATTTTTAATATTTTTACTGTAGGTATAAGTCATGAAATCAGACTTCCAATTATGTCCTTAAAAGCATATATGAAATGACTAAAATACCCTTTCGGGGCATAGTTTGGCTATAAATAGTAAACCACACATATGAATGATATCCTACTGTTTTAACATCATAAAATAAATATTTTTACTGAATATTTTAGACCAGAATATCAGTTTACTTTAAAACCTCTTTTATAAATATTAAAATGACCAACATGCCTTTACGGGACTTAATTTGGTTTTAAATACTTTTTGGGCATATATGTTAACATCCTACTGATGTATTAACATATTTTAAGCATAATAACATATGAGACTTGTATATGGTTCATTCAGTTACCCGTTATGCATTTATGCGTTCGGTTCGGTTTATGTAACTAGTTTACATGAATTAGCCGAAATGGGTTTAACCTTATCATTAAATCTTCAAAATCTAGAATGTGTTTAGTTTACCCATGTTATACAAGTATCCAAACTTGTCGGGTCTAAATCACATTCCATTCCGGTCTCCGCTTAATCTAGCGTTTCGAACCGTAAAGTATCTTTCAAACTAACCGGTCTAAGTCTTTGACTTAAATAAAGACCCGTTAGTATCCTAATATGTTATTAAACCTTCCATATAGATTTAGTAGCTTCGGTAGAAGGTATTTGCATAAGATCTTAGGAATTATACGGCTGAGTAGCATCTTTGCACATCTAGCTCAGGTAAACACTTTTAACTTATTTTCCCTTATACGGGCTTGGGATACGGTATATAATAATACCGTTTGGTTGGGTATGAAATCCTTTAATCGGATTATGATTAATAAATTTGCATAACCCGTTTTAATCTGTTTTGTTTGATAACATAAACATTGGTGGTTAATACGACCTGTCATGGATATCCTCGGCCCATTTCATTTGAAAATGGCCACGACCTATGCATACACCTGACAAATGCAAATGCTAAATAACCCACATGTTGGGGATAACTCCTTTGTGGGTTTTATAGTGGTGAGTCGGTTAATCATGACCGGTTTCCAAACCGGCCCCATATGTATGACAAACATGTAAAACTGTATACAAGGTTTTAATAAAGATTGTGTTATAAATGGTTTTGTGCCTTGTGCACCTAAATCAATTTTCATAAACTCTTTTCAAATGAGTCGGTTAATTGTATTTACCAGTGAAAACTGACGTATTTTCCAAAGACTAAGTGACAGGTACCTCTCGAAATTAGGCTGGAGCTACTTGGTGTCAAATAAGAGGATCTTGCAAATCCTTAGATGCCTGAAGTCTGTTATTTCAGTTTCTTGTATTGTTTTTATGATCCGCCTGTGGATCTCTATTACAACCAATCTGTATATTCTTTTATTTCGGACACTCGGACATTATGGTTTGTAATAGTAATTATCTACCAAGCCTTCCGCTGTGCTATAATATTGTGTATATTGACTATGATGATATCAACTACGTCACGATACTCCCCGTCAGGCCCACCGGTCCAACCGGTAATATGTGGAAATATCGGGGTGTGACAGGTTGGTATCAGAGCTAACATTGAGTGAATTAAACACTAGCCTTTTGTGTTTAATCTCAATGACACAATAGCACATTCCTTAGACTTCCGAGTCTAGACTTGAACTCGGAATGATCTCATCCCTACTAAGTAAACATTGTTTTCGATATTTGTGTATTTCAGGAATATGTCGCCGAGCAAAGCCGCCAATAATGGAAACTCTCCAAACCCGAAGCCTAAAAATGTTAAGCTTCGTACCACAGCTCGAATAAGCGTACGACCAGTATGGAGAAAGGATCTTTTTGGACCTATTCCTAAAATTAAACCAGTTGAAATCATTAACCGAACTTCAGATTCCGAACCTGAGGTCCTTGAAACTTCAATTGAGAAGTCTACATTGGAGGACTCCATACCAACAGTCCCTGAGGCTCCCACTCCAAAGTCGATACCTGTGGACGCAAATGATCCATATTTCTTACATCCAAGTCTTGGAATCCCAAACTTGGATTATATCAGTCCTAACCCTATTCGTGATCCATATTATTCACTAACCATAGAATCCTTGGATTCCACTGTTACAAGGGTTCCTAATTTGGATGATTTCGACTATCCACCAAAAACTTCAGTACCTATACCTCATACAGTGAACCAAGGAGAAAACTATCAGAACTAAAACTAAGAAGCAATTGAAGATGTGACACCCGACTTTTCAGGCCGTACCGTACGATTGTACCACGTGTTGTGAATAGGTAACATGGCTGAATTTGACTGGTTGTGATGTTTATTTGTGAAATTTAATGAGTTGGTAAATTTAAACCTTGGTAAACATTATGTTGGCAATGATAAGATAAACGCTTATCGCGTAACGAATAAAATGCGAAACGAACATCGGTGACCATCCGATCAGTGTTAAAATCCTAAAAACAATCTATTATGATTAGAATAATTATTTTAATCATATCCGTGTGGAAAAATAATTTAAAACGCTAGGAAACTCTATTTTTCGAGTTTAAGCGCGTACCGCGCAATGCAGCGCGTGTACCGACAAAATGTCACACCCCTTTCTTAGGCGGAAGCATGAGGTGTGATCATGAAAGGTTTTCATTGCATACGATTGTAAACAAACTACATGCTTGTAAAAATAACTCCAAATGCAAAACATTACATAACAAAAATCATAGTTTAAGTGTTTACATCACGAGACAGCAAATTGTCTGAACAGTTTACAACTTTATTCAAAAGCAAACATAAACCACATCCATGAGCAAGAGTAAGACCGTGCGCACATCCACTTTAGTTACCTGAAATACATGTGAGTTTTTGGAAAAACATCAACATAATGTTGGTGTGAATTCATGCAGTTTTTGTATTGAATGTTTAAATACTTGAATGAAAACATGGTATGCCACTTGTAAAACGTATCTGTAACTGAGTTCTGTGAATGTAAGTAATATGAGATCGCTAGTGGTTTGCAAGGCCACTAACATGTGTCACGACATAGGAAGCCACCAAACCTAGGCATTTTTGTTGACTTTGACTGAGACACAGAAGCACTCATTGGTAGAAGTAGGCCAAGAGTGGGGTTGCCTGAAACCCATTAGATCTAACCTTTTGTTCCGCGGTCTGAATGTATACGTTGATTAATTGTGCTTATGGTACCCTATTCGGGACATGATCTAAGTATCATTCCGTAGTTTTTGTTATTCAACATACCATAACACATGTATTTTCCCCAAGTTAGAAAACAAATAAAAGTTTAAAAGTGGGGACATGAACTCACAATTTTGCGTTCCTTGCGCCGTAAACTTCACCGGGTTTCGCTTATATTGCTTCGTGACCTAAACGCGTTTTATTAACGTTAGTCACTACACTTGCATCGCACAAGTACAAGTCACCATATTTTATGTAGGTATTCTTTGTGTGTTAAAAATAATTTATATTTTTAACTATGTATCTTACTTATATTATTTTCGCAAAAATAGATATAAGTATCTTGTATTTTTCACCCGAATTATGTATTTTTGTCCAAAACTTCATTTCATGTTCATAACTTGTCCAAGTTATTTATTCTATCAAGTAATATATTTTCATAAATATATTTTCTTGTATTTGTCTAAGCATGTTGTATGTGTATTTTTGTATTTTTACTTCTTAGGAGTACTTAGTGTATTTTCAAGTCCTAATACACTATCACGTATAATACATACTACATACACTTAGCTCAAAATTTGGTGATCAATAAATATATATTTTTTCTCAAAAATATACATACTTAATATCAATTTTAATCTATGGAGGTTTCCCATGTTTTCAAAACATGTGTTTATTTTCTTTTAAATCATCATCAAACATCAACAACTCATACAACCCTTACTGAGTGTCAAAATCAAGTAAATTACACTACATCATGAACTTGAAATTTTTGTAAAAACTTGTAGTAACTTACCATGTTATTTTAGTAGGTTTAGTTACCCTTAAAAACATGGTTGTTTGTTACCCTTAAAAATTTGTAAGATGATTTTTCTAAACTTGTAGTAACTTACCATGTTATTTAGTTGGTTTAGTTACCCTTAAAAACTTGTAAGATGATTTTTCTAAAAATATTTCTTTTGTATTTTTCTTGTTTCATAAGTGTTTATACACTTGTTTTCCTAATAAAAATAGTGTAGGTTTTAGTAAAAACCAAGATCTTTTAAAAATCATATTTTAAACTTGGTTTTCTTGGAAAATTATTCATAAATCTTGGATTTATAAGTTTACTAGCTCATTTTGTTTATTACTTTTCAAGAAATCATTTTGTTTTCAAGTTCATGTCTATGTATGAGGATGATCTTCTTGTGTTAACACATAATCATCCTCTAACTTGCTAGATCAAGTGTTCAATCATAATCTAGCAAGCTCCATGTAGTGATCAACATCAATATTTCTAGTAATCAACAAGCAATCATCATACATATACTAAACAACACTATTTTAACACTATTTCATCATATTTCATCTTATGTTTCAAGATTCAAGTTTATGTCTTTTATGGTTCTAGTGATTTTCATCATAATATATCTTTTAACCAATCAAAATGGAAGTAAACAAGGTTAATAATAATCTTACTACTAGCTTTAAGCTAGGGAAGAACAATGATGAAGATTGAGTGGATAAAAGCTTGTAAAGGAGGTCCTTGATGATCCGTGAGTTCCACACCTTCTTAAGCACCTTTGTGCACCTTAAAATGGTCTTGGATTACAAAGCTTGAAATGAAAATGGTGAGTGTGTGTGGGGAGGAGTTCGGCCGAGAGTTGGGAGGGAGGAGAAGGAAAGTTGAAGTGTTGAAGGTGATGATGGTTATGCCTTCTTATAATTCCTCTAAAATCTATTATCCAAAGGTTTTAGTGCTCCCCAAAGTACACTCAATATCAAAGCAAATCCCAAGGAAAGATTCAATGGGATTTAGTGAAATCTAATAAGATTTAAGGTGGGGTCACCCCCTAGGGGCCGTAAGTTATATATGGGGGGGGGGGGGGGGGTTAAATGTATGTTGTTGGTGAATATGGGTAATTAGTGGAAGGTTACATGTTATGTCTAGTGTTTAGTGTGTAGGATGCATTATGTAGAATGTTTAAGTGTTCGGGAACCATAACTAGCTCAGAAAAATAAAAACAATGCTTTTAGCAATATTTTAGTGTTCTGGGTAATGTCCGGTTGTTCGGTTAAATACCGGTTCGTTAAAGTGCTAAATTGCACCGTTTAGTGTCTTTAAGTACCCTTTTGTGACACTTTTAATTCCCGACACTTAGGGAAGTATTCTGGATGATAAAACATGAATTCTGCATAATATTTGAGGTTATAAAGCTGATTATAGCTGAATTCTGTAAAATTCTGCACTTAAAGTGCGTTTCGGGTGCTTTTTAGTGAGTATTTTAGCTTTCGGAAAGTCTATATGTTAACCCTTGTATGTACTCTTGGGTTTTAAAGTATTCTTGATGTTGGACCTACACCTAGGCCCCAATTCTATTGTCTGACTGTTTTCTGCAGAATAGTTGACACAATGTATCTTACCGGTGAGTTTACTAGTATTTCTGACGCAATGCGATTCGTTAATGCATAAAGCAATATTTTGTATATAAAACGTGCATGAATTCACTTGTATAGTATGTAATCAGACAATGTTGACATTTAAGCACATAATTGCAGTCATTAAATAATAATCAAAGTGTATGAAAATTACTGGTTGGGTGCCAGTTGTCACAGTCTCCCCCCGTTAAAAGAATTTCGTCCCGAAATTCAGGCTGATCTATCTCTCGCGTGAGTTTTCTTGAACAGGTGGGGGTACTTTTCTTTGAACTGGTCTTCACGTTCCCACGTGTACTTGGGTCCGTACTTAGAGTTCCAACGTACTTTGACAAGTTTGACAGTGCTCCTCCTGGTCTTGTTGACTTTCCAGTCTGTAACCTCAACGGGTTGTTCTGTAAATCGGAGGGTGTCATAAATATGTACTTCATCCGCAGGGATGATCACGTTTTCTTGTGTTGGACTCTTCTTGAGGTTGGATACATAGAACGTATCATGTACTCCATTAAGTTCTTCCGGTAATTCCAACTTGTATGCCACGGTACCAATTCTTTCCAAAATCTTGAATGGTCCGATGTATCGTGGATTCAGCTTTCCACGCTTTCTAAATCTTACTACGCCCTTCCAAGGTGAGACCTTCAACAAAACTTTGTCTCCCACCTCGAACTCTAGTGGTTTTCGTCTTCTATCAGCGTAGCTCTTTTGTCGTTCTCGAGCCGCCTTAATGCGCTCTTGGATCTGCATGATCTTATCAGTTGTCTCTTGCACAAGTTCAGGACCAACCATTCGTTTGTCTCCAGCGTCTGCCCAACATAAGGGCGAGCGGCACTTGCGGCCATACAGAGCTTCGAACGGTGTGGCTTTTATGCTTGTATGATAACTGTTATTGTAGGAAAACTCAACTAAAGGTAGTTGAGTATCCCAGCTGCCGCCTAGGTCCATAACACATGCGCGAAGCATATCTTCTAATGTTTGTATGGTTCGTTCGCTCTGGCCGTCTGTTTGCAGATGGAAGGCCGTGCTTAGATCTAGCTGAGATCCAAAGGCCTCCTGGAATGATTGCCAAATCCTCGAGACGAAACGTCCATCTCTGTCTAAAATAATCGAGATAGGCACTCCATGACGTGCCATGATTTCCTTTAAGTATATCTCAGCAAGCTTTCAAGTGCTATCCTTCTCTCGAATTGGTAGGAAATGCGCAGATTTCGTTAATCGATCAACTATCACCCATATCATATCGTGCCCTCCAGGGGTCCTGGGTAATTTTGTTATGAAGTCCATCGAGATTTGCTCCCACTTCCACATGGGTATCTCTGGTTGTTGTAGTAGACCGGACGGTTTCTGATATTCAGCCTTAACCTTAGCACAGGTTAGGCATTTTCCAACATAAACAGCAACATCGCTTTTAGGTCTCGGCCACCAATAATATTCTTTTAAGTCTTGATACATTTTGTCCGATCCTGGATGGATTGAGTATCTCGACTTGTGCGCTTCATCCAGGATAACTTCTCGAATATTGCCATAGAGCGGAACCCAAATACGCCCTTTAAAGTACAAGGTTCCCTCTTCATTTGGTACCATATTTTTCAACATACCCCGGAGGTATTCAACTTTACGGTTTTGCATCTTAAGCGCTTGTTGTGCGTCATGAATTCGTGCAGTGAGGTTCGTTCGAATAGTCATTTTCAATGCTCGAACCCTTAGGGTCATGACCCTTTCCTTTCGACTTAGTGCGTCTGCTACAATGTTTGCTTTTCCTGGATGGTACCTAATCTCATAGTCGTAATCGTTCAGCAGCTCGACCCATCGTCGCTGACGCATGTTAAGTTCCTTCTGATCAAATATGTGTTGTAGGCTTTTGTGATCCGTGAAGATTGTACATCGGGTACCATATAAATAATGTCGCCAGATCTTCAAGGCGAATACCACCGCACCTAGTTCCAAGTCATGCATGGTGTAATTCCTTTCATGCACCTTCAGTTATCTTGAAGCGTAAGCGATGACTTTCTGGCGTTGCATGAGCACACAACCCAAACCTTGGTGTGAAGCGTCGCAGTATACCACGAAGTCTTCAGTACCTTCGGGTAGTGATAGTATTGGTGCATCGCATAGCTTATTTTTAAGTAGCTGGTAGGCTTCTTCCTGCTTGTCACCCCAGTCGTACTTCTTGTCTTTCTGCGTAAGGGGTTGTCAACGGTTGAGCTATCTTTGAGAAATTCTCAATAAACCGTCGGTAATAGCCTGCTAAGCCCAAAAATTGTCGAACTTCAGTTGGGGTTTTGGGGGCTTCCCAATTCTTTATTGCTTCAATCTTGGATGGGTCTACATGAATGCCCTTCTCATTCACAACATGACCAAGAAATTGTACTTCGCGAATCCAGAATTCGCATTTCAAGAACTTTGCATAAAGTTTCTCTTTCTTCAGTAGTTCCAAAATAGTTTTGAGATATTGCTCGTGCTCTTCTCTCATTCGTGAGTAAATCAGGATATCATCGATAAATACAATCACGAATTTATCAAGATATGGTTTACAAACGCGGTTCATCAGATCCATAAAGACCGCTGGTGCGTTCGTCAGTCCGAATGGCATCACAAGAAACTCGTAATGCCCATAGCGTGTTCTGAATGCAGTCTTTGGTACGCTTTCCTCTTGAATCCTTAACTGATGGTATCCAGATCGAAGATCGATCTTGGAATAGTAGCTTGATCCTTGTAACTGGTCAAATAAGTCATCAATCCTCGGTAGTGGTAGCGATTCTTGATTCTGAGCTTGTTCAGTTCTCTGTAATCGATACACATCCGCAATGTTCCATCCTTCTTCTTTACGAACAATACTAGAGCTCCCCAAGGCGAGAAGCTTGGCCATATGAATCCTTTATCCAACAACTCCTGGAGTTGTGTAGATAATTCTTGCATTTCGGATGGTGCAAGCCGATAGGGTGCCTTGGCTACAGGAGCGGCTCCTGGAACCAAGTCTATATGGAATTCGACTTGTCGTTGCGGAGGTAATCCTGGCAGATCTTCGGGAAAAACATCAGGGAATTCCTTCACCACAAGAATGTCTCCGAGTTCCGGCTCCTCAGCCTTCTTATCTACAACATGTGCTAGGAAAGCAACACATCCTTTCCATAAGCACTTCTGTGTCTTCATACAACTGATGATTCGCATAGGCGCGTCTCGCTTTTCTCCATACACGATGAGAGTTTCATCATTCGCCAAAGAAATGCGAATGATTTTCTCATGACAAATAACTTCAGCCTTGTTCTTGGACAACCAGTCCATTTCGACCACTACACCAAAGCTACCCAATTGAATAGGTAAGAGATCGATGCTAAATCTTCGTTCACCAAGTTCTAATGTGCAACCTCTAACAACTTCACCCGATTCAACAAGTTTACCATTGGCTAGCTCTATGGAATAAGGAATATCTAATCTACTAGATTCTATCCCAATCATTCGTTTGAATTCCACAGACATGAAGCTATAATCGGCACCAGTGTCAAATAGTATGGATGCAAAGTGATTGTTAATGAGAAACGTACCGGTGACCACATTAGGGTCCTCGCGTGCGTTCCTTGCTCCAATTACGAATGCTCGAGCCTGAGCGTTGTTTCCCTTTAGGCAGTCTTTCAGGAAATGATCCCTACTTCCACAACTGAAGCATCCTTGGTTTTGCCCAGCTCCATTACCATTCCGGTTACCATTGCCATTGCCATTTCCACCACCGCTTCCATTACCAGCACCGTTACGGTTCCCATTCCCGTTCCTATTACCATTACTATTGCGGCCTCCAATACTTTTACCCCAACAATCCTTGGTATGGTGGCTTGACTTCCCGCAGTTCTCGCACTTCCCAACGCGATAATTTCCCACATGGTGAAAGTCACAGCGGTTACACTTGGGCAGAGTGCCCTGATATTTCTTAGCTCCAGTATCATTTGCCGCTGTGAAGGTTTTTACTTCCATAGGTGGGTTAGTATCACGCTTCTTGTTGTTCGAACCCTTGTTGTTGCTGCGGGTTGCTTGGTTCAGATTTGAATGCTTTCTCTTCTTGTCACCAGATGACTCAGCATGCGTCTCGGTCTTTTCAGTCAGCGATATCTTCTTCATTCGAACAGCATCTTCAGTAAGGCTGACAACCAGAGTTACAGCCTCAATGATTGTTGCGAGTTTGGCCAAAGTTACCATGCTGCGAAATTCTGAGGCCAATCCCCAAATGTAGCATTCCACGCGCTTAAATTCGGGAGTCACCATGTAGGGGATCACCCTCGACAAATCGTGGAACCTTCGGGTATAACCAGTAATGTCAGCACCTTCCATGGTTAAGTGCCAGAACTCAGTCTCCAACCTTTGGAGTTCAGCACGAGAGCAATACTTCTATCTCATTTTCTCCTTCAGTTCATCCCAAGACATGCCATACGCAGCATCATCACCCAGAGTCTGGACTTGCAAATTCCACCAAGTCAAAGCTTCATCAACAAACAACCCAGTAGCAAAAGTGACTTGTTGATCCGCGGTACACTTGCTCATGCGGATAGTGGCATCAGTCTTCTCCGTCCAGCGTACAAATGCCACTGCACCTCCAGTGCCATCGTAGTTCAGCGGTTTGCAGTTGAGGGACTGCTTGAAAGTGCAGCCTTGAGCTGCGTTTCCTTCAGATGAATCTCCATTCCCATTACGTCTTGCATTGCTTGGTCCTCCACTGTCTTTAGTACGGTTTGCCTCGTACTGGGCGATAGCTGCGGAGATCCTTTCTTCCAGTAGGGCGTTTAGCTCTTCAGCAGTCCTTGGCAGTGGGGGAGGAGGAGGTTGATCACGAGCGTTCACAGCTCTTCTGGGTGCCATGTTCTGACAGAACACAACACAATAGGGTTAGACATTTGTTTGATATCGTCTTACGAGACAGTAGTAGTATGACATATACCCACATAAGTGATATCAAACAATCCGCCAAACGCATCAATTCATACAGCAACAAGCATGCATAAATAGATAAATACTGTTGTGTCATAAGATATTCACATTGGCGATTCTTGTCTTTATACCCTAAATCATTACTCCTATTGAGTATTTAATAGGCTGGGGGAAGGGTGTTCACGTTTGACCTTTTTCTTGCACTGAGGGAATCTATACGTGATAAGACTTGCTGTGGTTTCTGTGCACTGAGTTCCATAATTATGTATGCATCCATAATTACGTAACTCCTAGCACAGTCCGCACAGTTCGTTTCATCCTCGTATCTCTTCCTTCAGGTAGGCCATTGTTTTCAGGTAAAGTCACGTATACTTGTGGTACTCTACTTCTAGTATATGTAAATATCAATTATCACACATAATTGCAAGTAATTCGTAATCACAGACAAGTGCTACTCCAGTGCACCCTAAGTCTTGTAGTGTCTTTTCTTGACTCTTTGTAAATAGTTTTCAGGTAGTGGATGTCGCGGAAAGTTTTATGCAATGAAAAACTTTTTGAAAAATTGTTTTCGTGAAAGGATCCTAGAGATTGTAGTCTAGACTCGAGAAGGAATCTTGGTTCACTACAATCGCAGCTCTGATACCAATCTGTCACACCCCTTTCTTAGGCGGAAGCACGAGGTGTGATCATAAAAGGTTTCATTGCATACGATTGGTAAACATACTACATGCTCGTAAAAATAACTCAAAATGCAAAACATTACATAACTGAAAATCATAGTTTAAGTGTTTACATCACGAGACAACAAATTGTTTGAACAGTTTACAACTTTATTCAAAAGCAAACATAAACCACATCCACGAGCAAGAGTAAGACCGTGCGCACATCCACTTTAGTTACCTGAAATACATGTGAGTTTTTGGAAAAACGTCAACATAATGTTGGTGTGAATTCATGCAGTTTTTGTATTGAATGTTTAAATACTTGAATGAAAACATGGTATGTCACTTGTAAAACGTATCTGTAACTGAGTTCTGTGAATGTAAGTAATATGAGATCGCTAGTGGTTTGCAAGGCCACTAACATGTGTCACGACATAGGAAGCCACCAAAACTAGGCATTTTTGTCGACTTTGACTGAGACAGAGAAGCACTCATTGGTAGAAGTAGGCCAATAGTGGGGTTGCCTGAAACCCATTAGATCTAACATTTTGTTCCGCGGTCTAAATGTATACGTTGATTAATGGTGCTTATGGTACCCTATTCGGGACATGATCTAAGTATCATTCCGTAGTTTTTGCTATTCAACATACCATAACACATGTATTTTCCCCAAGTTAGAAAACAAATAAAAGTTTAAAAGTGGGGACATTAACTCACAATTTTGCGTTCCTTGCGCCGTAAACTTCACCGGGTTTTGCTTATATTGCGTCGTGACCTAAACGCGTTTTATTAATGTTAGTCACTAGACTTGCATCGCACAAGTACAAGTCACCATATTTTATGTAGGTATTCTTTGTGTGTTAAAAATAATTTATATTTTTAACTATGTATCTTACTTATATTATTTTCGCAAAAGTAAATATAAGTATCTTGTATTTTCACCCGAATTATGTATTTTTGTCCAAAACTTCATTTCATGTTCATAACTTGTCCAAGTTATTTATTCTATCAAGTAATGTATTTTCATAAATATATTTTCTTGTATTTGTCTAAGCATGTTGTATGTGTATTTTTGTATTTTTACTTCTTAGGAGTACTTAGTGTATTTTCAAGTCCTAATACACTATCACGTATAATACATACTACATACACTTAGCACAAAATTTGGTGATCAATAAATATATATTTTTCCTCAATAATATACATACTTAATATCAATTTTAATCTTGAAGAAATCATCATTTCTTAACACAAAAATTAGGGAAACCTTGGTAAGTATTTTTAGATACATTTTTAGGGAATAAGTTTCTCAAAAACTTATATTTTTCTAAGTGTCAAAATCTATAAAATTTTTGACATAGTTTCCCCTAAAAATGAAGGTTTCCCATGTTTTCAAAACATGTGTTTATTTTCTTTTAAATCATCATCAAACATCAACAACTCATACAACACTTACCGAGTGTCAAAATCAAGTAAATTACACTACATCATGAACTTGAAGTTTTTGTAAAAACTTGTAGTAACTTACCATGTTATTTAGTAGGTTTAGTTACCCTTAAAAACATGGTTGTTTGTTTGTAAATCTCATTCTTGAAGGATTTAGTCATTTACAACTTGTAAGATGATTTTTCTAAAAATATTTATTTTGTATTTTTCTTGTTTCATAAGTGTTTATACACTTGTTTTCCTAATAAAAATAGTGTAGGTTTAAGTAAAAACCAAGATCATTTAAAAATCATATTTTAAACTTGGTTTTCTTGGAAAATCATTCATAAATCTAGGATTTATAAGTTTACTAGCTCATTTTGTTTATTACTTTTCAAGAAATCATTTTGTTTTCAAGTTCATGTCTATGTATGAGGATGATCTTCTTGTGTTAATACATAATCATCCTCTAACTTTCTAGATCAAGTGTTCAATCATAATCTAGCAAGCTCCATGTAGTGATCAACATCAATATTTCTAGTAATCAACAAGCAATCATCATACATATACTAAACAACACTATTTTAACACTATTTCATCATATTTCATCTTATGTTTCAAGATTCAAGTTTATGTCTTTTATGGTTCTCGTGATTTTCATCATAATATATCTTTTAACCAATCAAAATGGAAGTAAACAAGGTTAATAAGAATCTTGCTACTAGCTTTAAGCTAGGGAAGAACAATGATGAAGATTGAGTGGATAAAAGCTTGTAAAGGAGGTCCTTGATGATCCGTGAGTTCCACACCTTCTTAATCACCTTTGTGCACCTTAAAATGGTCTTGGATTGCAAAGCTTGAAATGAAAATGGTGAGTGTGTGTGGGGAGGAGTTCGGCCGAGAGTTGGGAGGGAGGAGAAGGAAAGTTGAAGTGTTGAAGGTGATGATGGTTATGCCTTCTTATAATTCCTCTAAACTCTATTATCCAAAGCTTTTAGTGCTCCCCAAAGTACACTCAATATCAAAGCAAATCCCAAGAAACGATTCAATGGGATTTAGTGAAATCTAATAAGATTTAAGGTGGGGTCACCCCCTAGGGGCCGTAAGTTATATGGGGGGGGGGGGGTTAAATGTAAGTTGTTGGTAAATATGGGTAATTAGTGGAAGGTTACATGTTATGTCTAGTGTTTAGTGTGTAGGATGCATTATGTAGAATGTTTAAGTGTTCGGGGGACCATAACTAGCTCAGAAAAATAAAAACAACGCTTTTAGCAATATTTTAGTGTTCCGGGTAATGTCCGGTTGTTCGGTTAAATACCTGTTCGTTAAAGTGCTAAATTGCACCGTTTAGTGTCTTTTAAGTACCCTTTTGTGACACTTTTAATTCTCGACACTTAGGGAAGTATTCTGGATGATAAAACATGAATTCTGCATAATATTTTGAGGTTATAAAGCTGATTATAGCAGAATTCTGTAAAATTCTGCACTTAAAGTGCGTTTCGGGTGCTTTTTAGTGCGTATTTTAGCTTCCGGAAAGTCTATATGTTAACCCTTGTATGTACTCTTTGGTTTTAATGTATTCTTGACGTTCGACCTACACCTAGGCCCTAATTCTATTGTCTGACTGTTTTCTGCGTAATAGTTGACACAATGTGTCTTACCGGTGAGTTTACTAGTATTTCTGACGCAACGCTATTCGTTAATGCATAAAGCAATATTTTGTAATATAAAACGTGCATGAATTCACTTGTATAGTATGTAATCAGACAATGTTGACATTTAAGCACATAAATGCAGTCATTAAATAATAATCAAAGTGTACGAAAATTACCAGTTGGGTGCCAGTTGTCACACAAAATACTGTCAGCACAGCCTCTCACGGAAACTGAAAATCATTTTTGTAATAATTTAATGAGTTTATTACTATAGAATGATAAAAATAAATAAAAACGCTTAAATTCCTATATTTGCGATTTTACGCGCATACCGCGCAGCACAGCGCGCATACTGCCAAATACCGGCAACGTAGCCAGTCCAGGCAAACAAAATATTGTTCAATAATATTTTGGTGAGATTATTCTTATAGAGTGATAAAAATAATTTAAAACGCACTAAAACGGGATTAAAACGCTAGATAAAATACCCGGTATCCAGTAAAATACCAGTTTTGACTCTAATTTACATATATATATATATATATATATACATGAGAAATCGTGAGAGGTGGGAGACAAGGAAAGTGATATGGCAGCCATGAAATACTCCTTTCTCCTCTCTCCAACACTTGTTGGCCTAGAAATCTTCAAGTGATGATGATGCCTTCCATGCCTTCTCCAATATCACCATAATCAAAGACCTTAATAAAAAATACACAAACTTACTCTCTCTCTACAATAATTCAGCCAAACACCCCTCTTACCCCCTTCATATTTTCAAAATTTTGATGTTCTTGCAAGAACTAAATTAAATCCAAGGTGTTTCCAAGCTATTTTTATGATCTAAAGGTGCTTTCTTAGTGAAACAAGCTTTCAAACATCAAAAATCATGTCAAAACCCACTTGAATCTTGAAGGTATAAAAACTAATCTTTTAAAAATGTTCTTGATTATTTCTATGGAGAAGAAGATAGTAAAAGTTTCTCTTATTCTTGGAATTAAACACAAACTTGAAACTAATAACAAATGGGTTTTCAAAGAAAATAAAAATGAATGTATGTGTATACGTATGTATAACCGTGAATGTGTGTATACATGTGTATTTGAGTTGAGTTTTGATTTCGATTAATGCTTGGTTGATTTGATTCTCGAAAATGAAATGCATGCATGATCAAAAGGTGATTTATGAAAGTTCATATGATTAAAAGATGAACATGATAAAGTAAAGTTTTGAAATCATACGTGTGTATGTATATGAGTCGTGTATGTATGTATAGGTATGCATGCATGTGAAATTTTGATGATTAAAGTCTTAAATGTGTAAGGATATAAGCATATGTCTTGCTTTTATGAATAAATGAGTAGATGATGATGATGTGAAGTATGGAATATTTGAATATTTGAACATGATTTAAATATATGATTAGATATATATTTTAGTTCATATAAAATGATGATGATGTTATATGGATGCATTAGATGCATTTACTTGAACATGCATGATGATTTGAGATCATGAAATGATGATTTAGATATGATTTGATAAAAATAATTTTTGATCAGATTCTAAACACTAAAATAAGATTATTTTGAAATGTTTGATGATATATAACCTTGTCATAATGTTTACTAGCCTTGCATGTTGTACTTGGTGCATTAGAATTTGTAAAATACGTGAAATCGCATGATTTATGTGACTTACACAAAAACTGCACTAATCTGATTATAACCACTATTTTAATAAGTAAATAACATGTATTGTGTTAAAATATCAAGTCGTTTTGACTTGGGATGGTTATAGTAACGTTTAATGCAAAACTATGCGTTAAAACGATCAAAAATCGGCTTTTCGAATGATTTTTACAAAACTAATTTAGATCAGTAAATAAACTGATGTTTTTAGTTTAAAAATACGTATTTTAACTAATTTTAAGATCACTCGGTGTTTGGTTGGTCATACGTGACTTCCGACGCCCGAAAACGTTACCGAATCGCTAAAATACGCATTTTTCAATGTACACTAGTGTGGGTAAAATTTTGGGTAAATCTTATGTGATAAAATGTGTTATGTGATTTAAACATGAGAATGTGAAAATATGTTAAGTTCTAAGATGATTTTAAAGATTGGATTATGCATGTATATATTTGTACGTTTTGTGCGGTAGAAACGGTAAAAATCGTGTTAAATGTAAAACTTGTTTGTCGAGCATGAAATTTGATACTTATGAGATGTTTTATGTATATTTGCTTTAAAAATGACAAAATAGATACGTTAACAAGATTTCGCGTGTTTTGGTGTTAAAATTATGTGAACGTTTATTATATATATTACGACGCGCAAATCGTAGATATATTGCGTATAAACGGGAGAGTTAATGGATTTACACAATAATGGTCACCAATAAAATCATTCAAGTCGTAAAATCATAAATATATATATATATATATATATATATATATATATATATATGGACTAATATATATATTAACGTGCTAACATAATAAAAAATGATAACTTTTTGAGAAAATCTCAAAGTTATGTGATAATTCTAAGAAACAGAGAAACAAAGGATTTTTGTGTTAAGAATATTGATTTAAAATCGTTCCTATATATAATGGGACGTGTAGAAATCAATCTCTGGGATTGCGCTATTTAAAATACGCAACCAAAGGTGAGTGTCACTAAACCACTCTTTTTACTGCTTTGTATATATTTTGGGGGTAGAACACGTCAATAAAAGGGTTTAATAATGTTTTTGAAATAAAACATACCTTTTAATATAAAATATATATTTTCGATGAAAATATATGAAATTTGATAAGTTATACGTTTCGAAGTAAAAACGTTTTTGATGAATAAATGTTGGACATTGGGATGGTACGGTATTTCCTAGGCGAAACATGACCGTACAGTTGGGATGGATGCCGGCCTGGGTCTCGAATGATGTAGATTTAGGGGATTCGTACAACATCGTGTATTAAATTGTCATATTAGTAGGATATATATATTGTACGTGAGGCAGACATCATATTATCCTTCAAGAGGATCCTGCGCCCATGATGTCGTTTAATCATTTAAGTATTGCACGCGAGGAATTGTTGGTAGATCTATCGGGTTGACAACCCCGTCGTGACCGGTCGCCCCGTGTCAAGTCAAACGACGAATTGATATCTGTTTATTGTCTAGCTTTGATTATCCATGCGTGGTTAATATATAGTTCTTATTGTCTAGCTAACATACGAGTTTGAAAATTGACGCAATAATTTAATATACAAAACCTGGGCAATATTACTGTTGTCGGATTGATGAACCGACGGAAGGCTCATGGATTTTATTAAGGAAGTAAAATGGACTTTCTAAAATTTATATGGATGTTTTCAAATAAACACCTAGTCAGAAAGTTTTCCTTGGAATAAAATTATTTGTTTGTGAATATGTGAACTCACGTTCCTTTGTGTTGACACTTGATTTTAACATGTTCTACAGGTACTTGAGTTCGGCTTCGGGAATTATGGCGTATCTTGTGGTTGTTGATGCATGTTTTGTCACTTAAATATGTTGGACTAATTTTAAAACTTTTTGGGACAAATGTAATAAGATCCATAAGGATCAAAGACAATTTAACTATGTCGTGATTGTGACATGTTATGGGACGTCATACTTATGTTTTAATTAAGTTAATATGTCCAACACTATAATGTATCAAACATCAAGATAGAAATGGGCACCAGCTTCCGTCACCACTACGTTTTATATTCCGCTGCAACGTTTTTGGGGTGTGACAGAAGTTGGTATCAGAGCCATTGGTTGTTAGCGAACTAGATGTTTTCGGAGGAAAACACTAGACTTCAACCGGAGAATTTTGAAACATAAAGTTCAAAATTCTCGAAGCCAAGAATTTTAAATAAACATAGAAAAATTTTATCATGTATGAAAACCCTTATGTGTTTATGTGCATACGTGATTTTCTGTTTATTTAGGCCTTATGTGTTACTATTCATATTGATCACACACTTACTTTGTACGGTTATGATATGTCACGTCTCGGCCTATAGAGCTATTAGTAGTCCTGCTCACTGAAACTGTCGAGCCTACACTTGAGATTCTTTCGCCCGTCATTACAGAATCGTTTGTTCTGCTATTCGAGTCACGTGTTTTACTACATCTCTTTTAGTCTACACTCGTCGTAGGAAGAGGACTCGACCCATTAAAGAGATCGCATTCGACTTCGAGAGCTGAGACAGCGTCTGCTTTAAAGAAGCAGAAGGAGATTTGGGTCAATCGCTCTCATTGTGATCGTCAGTTCGCCACGTTACGCGGAGGCATGGAGACAATGAAGGACTCAGAGGGACAGTTGGACTGTTATGATGATCTAGAAGAGCTTGTTAGGAAGATGTTGGACTTCCAGGGATTGAAGCGTTAGTTGTTGGTTGTTTCTGTTGTTTGTTTTGTATATCTCATTTGATGAACCCTATTTATGGCTTGCATGCCAAATTTTCAGATATTTAGGAGGAAATTTCATATAGACTTGTTGCGGGTGTTGATATAGACACGCCGAATTTTGATTAGTCTTAGTACTAAAAGCAAGCTCTGAAAATTTCTGATATCAATATCAAATGGGTTCCTTTTTGGTTTAAAAATTTTTCTCATTAATATGTGGGTATTATACATGTGCCATGTTTGGTCCACTAACATTTAATGATTGAATTATTTTTGGTTATTGTCTTATGTGATTATTATTGTTGTAAATAATAGAAACGACAAAATGCCCCCAAAAGCGAGACAGGGTTCTGGATTACCTTTTACCCTGAAAGAGTTGGCACAACTCATAGCCCAACACGTTAATACTGCCATGGGACAGCGCGATGCTAACTAAAGTAATGTCCAGGAACGTGGACGTGATGCTCATGGGCATGGTTTTGGTGGGACACAGATCGGAAACCCTTTAGGTGATATAATGATCGGAAAGTTTTAGTAGTTCCTGTGTTATGATATAATCAGAGCGTAATTCTGATTTTTCATTAACTTTGTGAACAATACATAGATGTACACATAAAACAATCCAGGGTTGTAACCCAAGATCATTTACTGGCACCCTATGTAATGACGTGGCAACGGTATGTGTGATGTCAGACCGTCACAGCGGATCGACCATTCAAATAATTCCGCATTTCGAGCCTAGAATCTGGGGATTCGCGAAAGCGAAAGTCAGAGAGTTCGAGGAAGGATACCGATGAGAAGCATGGTGAGGAACGCAGACTGGAGAAAGCGTGTGTAGCTAACCTTAGAAAGTCGGGAAAGGATAACGCCAGGGATGGCAGGAGTAGTTTTGAGAAGAAGACTCATGAGGATGAGCGGAGAAAGTACGCCAGATGTGGTCGGACTAGACATATGACTCGCGAGTGCTATGCTAAGAGTGCATCAGAGGGAGGTACACTCGAGGGATGCTACGAGTGTGGTGAGCAAGGATATTTCGAGAGAGATTGTCTGAAAATGAAGGGTCAGGATGCCAAGGGTAGAGCATTCGAGCTAAACACTGGGAAGGCACGAGACGATCTTGTTGTTGTTACCGGTATGTTTCAAATCAAAAACCAATCTATGCTCATACTTTTAATACCAAAGCTGACTTGAGTTTTGTTTGAAAAACTTTGAACCATTTTTGTGTCCACCTACAAGTAAGCTGAGTATAAAGTGCCCGATAGACTAGCAATTGGTAAGTTGATGGAAACTAGTGAGGTCGCTTGCGGTTGTAGTATTTAGTTAGGTGATTGTAGTTCTAGTGTTGGTTTATTTCCAGTGGAGTTGGGGAGCCTTGACGAAGATGTGAGAATGGGTTGATTATCCAAGAACGAAGCAGGGATTATCGCTTGAAGAAGTTAGTTAAGATATCTCGTCCTGATGACAGTAAAAGGTGGTATTGTTCACGAAGACCGACCGAGTCGAGTGTTGAGTGTCGAGTGTTGAGTGTTAATAGTCGAGAGTTATCAGTATTGTGAGGATGCTTGAATGGTTACGAAAGGGGCTATCCTGCGTTCTAAGTTAATGTGGTGGATACGCAAGCCGAATGTAGGAATACCGAAGAAATTCCTATTGTTCGCAATTATCTAGAAGTTTTCCCAAAAAGACTTACCTGGATTGCCCCCTGCCAGACAGATCGAATTTCGAATCGATCTGGCACCCGATGCTGCACCCAATTGCAAAATCTCCTTATAGATTAAGCACCGTCTGAGATAATAAGAAATGTTGAATCAGCTTCAAGAGCTACTGGACAAGGGTTTCACTCAATCAAGCTTTTCGATTTGAGGTGCGTCTATTTTGTTATGAGGAAGAAGGATGGATCCTTCAAGGTGTGTGTTGATTTCAGAGAACTGAAGAGTTGACTATCAAGAATCGGTACCCTTTTACCGAGGATTGACGATTTGTTCAATCAAGCTACAGGGATCCAGCTGCTACATGAGGATCGACCTACAATCAGGATATCATCAGTTGAAGGTTGCTGACGAAGATACGCTGAGGACTGCTTTTCGAACACGATATGGCCATTACGAGTTATTAGTCATGCCTTTTGACTAAATTAATGCGCCATTTATATTCATGAATCTCGTGAACAGGGTATGGAAACCCTGATCGGATGAATTCGTGATTATATTTATCGGCGACATACTTGCTTACACGCGAGCCAAGGAGAATCAGGAGTAACATTTGAAGTTGACTATGGAGTTGTTGAGGATTAAGGAAGGCATGCATGTAGATCAGTCTAAGATTAGAGCGATCAATTGATGAGAAGCGCCAAAGACCCCGTCGGGAGTATGACGATTCATAAGACTAGCTGGATGCTACTGGAGATTTATTAAGAATTACTCTAAATTAATGCAGCCTTCGACACTAATAACCCCAAAAGGAAAAAGGAAAATTTATTGGACAGAAAAGTAGGAGGAAGCTTTTCAAACCTTTGGAGAAAAAGTTGGGAGCGTGTATGATGGACTCGGGAGGAAGTTAAGATACTCACATGCCCTTGGCAGAGTTATCTTACAATAATAATTAACACGCTAGTATTCAGGTTGCTCCATTTGAAGCCTTGCATGGATGGAAGTGTTGATCCCCATTATGTTGAGCTAACATGACAAGGGACAATTAACCAGACCTTAGTTTATCTAGGAAACCAGCGACAGGATTTGCCTGGATTGAGGGAAGGTTAAAAGCCGCCAATTGATCAACAGAAGGATTACATGGACAATTGAAGGAACTATTGCGATTTCAGATTGAAGATTTGGTTCTGTTAAAGGAGTTATCTTGCAGAGATGCTATTAGGTTTAGCAGAGAAAAGAAGAGCTGAGCCACAATGATTAGGTCCTTTCAAGAGCCCATCTTGAGTTGGATCAGTCGCTTATAGGCTCAAGCTATCATAAGGATGGAGTAGTGTACATGATGTATTGTTTAGGTACAATTGAGAAAGTGTATAATGGATAATACACTGATTTTGTTTTTTATAGAGATTTGTTTGGAAGATAAACAGAAGTTTATCGAAGCATCGTAGAAGCAGTACGTATATCTAGAAGAGTTATGCTAATAACCGGACAGGCGATTACAACATTCTAATCGTGTATGCGATTTATTGATTTGGCGATTTGTGGATACCTGAAATGAATGCAAGAAGGAAAGTAAACGAGTTTATGAGATTAGATACTTTCGAGAGCCCATCTCGAGTCGGATCAATCGTGTGTAAACTCAAACTACCTCTGGTACAGGGTAACGTATGTGAAAATATACGTATGATAAACCCGAAATAGTGGAATTTGACTTAATCTTCTTGATTAAGTGCTTGTAAATGCTGAACCTTGGAAAGGGTGGAGAGCATTGAGACATGAGATTAGGAATTGAGAGTGTATGTAATACAGGTCTACAAAGATTCTTTGTAAGAATCAAAGTTTCTCAAAGAAACTATAAAACTATATTAATTAGATTCGTTTTTGTTATTCTTACTTAGTGCGAAAACAAAACCTGTAGAGTAAAATTTCGGGGACGAAATTTCCTAAACAGGGGGAGACTGTGACACCCGGCTTTTCAGGCCGTACATTACGATTGTAACACGTGTTGTGAATAGGTAATAGGGTTGTATTTGACTGGTTGTGATGTTTATTTGTGAAATCTAATGAGTTGGTAAATTTAAACCTTGATAAACATTATGTTGGCAACGATAAGATAAACGCTTATCGCGTAACGGATAAAATGCGAAACGAACGTCGGTGACCACCCGATCAGTGTTAAAATCCTAAAAATAGTCTGTTATGATTAGAATAATTATTTTAATCATATCCGTGTGGAAAAATAATTTAAAATGCTAGGAAACTCTATTTTTCGAGTTTAAGCGCGTACCGCGCAATGCAACGCGTGTACCGACAATATACTGTCAACACAGCCTGTCACGGCAACTGAAAATCATTTTAGTAATAATTTGATGAGTTTATTACTATAGAATGACAAAAATAAATAAAAACGCTTAAATTCCTATTTTTGCGATTTTACGCGCATACCGCACAGCACAGCGCGCATACTGCCAAATACCGGCAACGTAGCCAGTCCAGCCAAAAAAAATATTGTTCAATAATATTTTGGTGAGACTATTCTTATAGAGTGATAAAAATAATTTGAAACGCAATAAAACGGGATTAAAATGCTAGATAAAATACCCGGTATCCAGTAAAATGCCAGTTTTGACTCTAATTTACATATATATTTATGTATACATGAGAAATCGTGAGAGGTGGGAGACAAGGAAAATGATATGGCAGCCATGCAATACTCCTCTCTCCTCTCTCCAACACTTGTTGGCCTAGAAATCTTCAAGTGATGATGATGCCTTCCATGCCTTCTCAAATATCACCATAATCAAATACCTTAATAAAAAATACACAAACTCACTCTCTCTCTACAATAATTCAGCCGAACACCCCTCTTACCCCCTTCATATTTTCGAAATTTTGATGTTCTTGCAAGAACTAAATTAAATCCAAGGTGTTTCCAAGCTATTTTGATGATCTAAAGGTGCTTTCTTGGTGAAACAAGCTTTCAAACATCAAAAATCATGTCAAAACCCACTTGAATCTTGAAGGTATAAAAACTAATCTTTTAAAAATGTTCTTGATTATTTCTATGGAGAAGAAGATAGTAAAAGTTTCTCTTATTCTTGGAATTAAACACAAACTTGAAACTAATAACAAATGGGTTTTCAAAGAAAATAAAAATGAATGTATGTGTATATGTATGTATAACCGTGAGTGTGTGTATACATGTGTATTTGAGTTGAGTTTTGATTTCGATTAATGCTTGGTTGATTTGATTCTCGAAAATGAAATGCATGCATGATTAAAAGGTGATTTATGAAAGTTCATATGATTAAAAGATGAACATGATAAAGTAAAGTTTTGAAATCATAAGTGTGTATGTATATGAGTCGTGTATGTATGTATAGGTATGCATGCATGTGAAATTTTGATGATTAAAGTCTTAAATGTGTAAGGATATAAGCATATGTCTTGCTTTTATGAATAAATGAGTAGATGATGATGAAGTGAAGTATGGAATATTTGAATATTTGAACATGATTTAAATATATGATTAGATATATATTTTAGTTCATATAAAATGATGATGATGTTATATGGATGCATTAGATGCATTTACTTGAACATGCATGATGATTTGAGATCATGAAATGATGATTTAGATATGATTTGATAAAAATAATTTTTGATCAGATTCTAAACACTAAAATAAGATTATTTTGAAATGTTTGATGATTTATAACCTTGTCATAATGTTTACTAGCCTTGCATGTTGTACGTGGTGCATTAGAATTTGTAAAATACGTGAAATCGCATGATTTATGTGACTTATACAAAAACTGCACTAATCTGATTATAACCACTAGTTTAATCAGTAAATAACATTGTTTTAAAATATCAAGTCTTTTCGAGTTGGGATGGTTATAGTAACGTTTAACGCAAAACTATGCGTGAAAACGATCAAAAATCGGCTTTTCGAGTGATTTTTACAAAACTAGTTTAGATCAGTAAATAAACTGATGTTTTTAGTTTAAAAATAAGTATTTTAACTAATTTTAAGATCACTCGGTGTTTGGTTGGTCATACGTGACTTCCGACGCCCGAAAACGTTACCGAATCGCTAAAATACGCATTTTTCAATGTACACTAGTGTGGGTAAAATTTTGGGTAAATCTTATGTGATAAAATGTGTTATGTGATTTAAACATGAGAATGTGAAAATATGTTAAGTTCTAACATGATTTTAAAGATTGGATTATGCATGTATATATTTGTACGATTTGTGCGGTAGAAAAGGTAAAAATCGTGTTAAATGTAAAACTTGTTTGTCGAGCATGAAATTTGATACTTATGAGATGTTTTATGTATATTTGCTTTAAAATGACAAAATAGATACGTTAACAAGATTTCGCATGTTTTGGTGTTAAAATTATGTGAACGTTTATTATATATATTACGACGCGCAAATCGTAGATATATTACGTATAAACGGGAGAGTTAATGGATTTACACAATAATGGTCACCAATAAAATCGTTCAAGTCGTAAAATCATAAATATATATATATATATATGGACTAATATATATATTAACGTGCTAACATAATAAAAAATGATAACTTTTTGAGAAAATCTCAAAGTTATGTGATAATTCTAAGAAACAGAGAAACAAAGGATTTTTGTGTTAAGAATATTGATTTAAAATCGTTCCTATATATAATGGGACGTGTAGAAATCAATCTCTGGGATTGCGCTATTTAAAATACGCAACCAAAGTTGAGTGTCACTAAACCACTCTTTTTACTGCTTTGTATGTATTTTGGGGGTAGAACACGTCAATAAAAGGGTTTAATAACGTTTTTGAAATAAAACATACCTTTTAATATAAAATATATATTTTCGATGAAAATATATGAAATTTTTTAAGTCATACGTTTCGAAGTAAAAACGTTTTTGATGAATAAATGTTGGACATTGGGATGGTACGGTATTTCCTAGGCGAAACATGACCGTACAGTTGGGACGGATGCCGACCTGGGTCTCGAATGATGTAGATTCAGGGGATTCGTACAACATCGTGTATTAAATTGTCATATTAGTAGGATGTATATATTGTACGTGAGGCAGACATCATATTGTCCTTCAAGAGGACCCTGCGCCCATGATGTCGTTTAATCATTTAAGTATTGCACGCGAGGAATTGTTGGTAGATCTATCGGGTTGACAACCCCGTCATGACCGGTCGCCCCGTGTCAAGTCAAACGACGAATTGATATTCTGTTTATTGTCTAGCTTTGATTATCCCTGCATGGTTAATATATAGTTCGTATTGTCTAGCTAACAAACGAGTCTGAAAATTGACGCAATAATTTAATATACAAAACCTGGGCAATATTACTGTTGTCGGATTGATGAACCGATGGAAGGCCCATGGATTTTATTAAGGAAGTAAAATGGACTTTCTAAAATTTATATGGATGTTTCAAATAAACACCTAATCAGAAAGTTTTCCTTGGAATAAAATTATTTGTATGTGAATATGTGAACTCACCTTCCTTTGTGTTGACACTTGATTTTAACGTGTTCTACAGGTACTTGAGTTCGGCTTCGGGAATTATGGCGTATCTTGTGGTTGTTGATGCATGTTTTGAAACTTAAATATGTTGGACTAATTTTAAAACTTTCTGGGACAAATGTAATAAGATCCATAAGGATCAAAGACAATTTAACTATGTCGTGATTGTGACATGTTATGGGACGTCATGCTTAAAAACTTATGTTTTAGTTAAGTTAATATGTCCAACACTATAATGCATCAAACATCAAGATAGAAATGGGCACCAGCTTCCGTCGCCACTACGTTTTATATTTCGCTGCGATGTTTTTGGGGTGTGACAGAAGAAACTCCTTTTGTTATATTTCTTTTCCCTAATAGTCCCTGCATGGACATATTATCTTTATTTCAATAAGTAGTCCCTATAAGGACATGTTTATCTTTTAAATCCCTGCGTGGATTTGTTTTTCCTTTTTAGTCCTTGCATGGACGAATTTGTTTATTTCCAAGACCCATTTAGGGCACTTTCTGTTATCGTTTAGTATTTTAATGGAATTTCTTTTGAAATTTTTATACGTGTATTTTATTGCATCACCATGCAAATATCATTTCAATTTTTAATTGATCTGCCATAGAAATTTCAAAAGAAGTTCTTAAAGGTATAACCTAGCCAAAATATTAATGGCTATGATGGTATAACCTTTTTAAGACAATAATTCCTTGTTAACATCTAAAAACATGTTAACATTCCTGGCAATGTGACTTGAGAGACCACACTAGCTTCCAAAAGTACTTGGATCTTTCCAAGCTACCCTCATGGCCTATATGATCAATGTGAATCATGACTATTAACATCAAATATGATGTCTAAATTAAAACATCCATTTGAGGTGTTGTGCCTACGGGCCAATGTATAAATTCTAACAAGGATAGTTATATTTTATAACTTCTTCTTCTTTCTCTCTATCCTTGGGTGATTTTTTTTTGTTCTTCATGAAACCCTTGTTTTTCTTTGAAATCTTTTGTATAATAGTCTGTGATTAGAGTTTTGATCTATCAAACCTCTATAACGAACTCGTTAGCAATAGAGATCGGTTTGAAACTAGGGTTCCTGCTTGTTTTTTTCTTTTTAATCGCTGTCTTAGAAATCAATTCGAAACCCTGATTTATTAAACTGGTTGTTATTGATTGCGGTTAACTAAGATTAATTTAGCTAGGTTGATACGCTGGTTTAATCGATTAAGGGTTGAAGATTGATACTAGGGTTTTAGGATTAGGGTTTCGCATGTGTACGTGGAGACAACTGGGATTTATTGTGTTTAATTGAGTTAAAGTTTGCATGGAGAGAAGTAACTGTGTTCCAAGTCTTGTTTCGAAGATTAAAAACGTTGATGTGCCGTTGAAAAGAGCAGATGGGAGGGTATTACTTCCTATACGTGGAGTCATTAGGAAGGTCGACGAGCAACAACAACATGGAGGAGGGTTTAACTCCTCGGTGAACGACAGCCTGTATGGAGGTGGGGATCAAGAAACCATCAACATGGCAGCAAACGGCAGCCTGTATGAAGTTTTTGAACGAGCAGAAGGTGTGGGGGAAGTTGTAACGACTGATAATGTTCTGAAAAAGTCTTATGCTAGTGTTACTGAAACGGGTACGAGCAGCAAGAAAGTTAATTTTTGGGCTCTGAAGTCAGAATCTATAGTTGAAGGTGCCAATGTGGTTATTCCAGCTGCATCGGTGAAAAAAATTCAGAACAGGTTTACGAACATGCTATACGGGTATTTTCTAGGGAAGAGATTGTCGTTTCCCATTGTTGAAAATTATGTTAAGAATACGTGGGCAAAGTATGGAATTGTGAAGACAATGATGAATGGTAACGGCTTCTTCTTATTTAAATTTAACTCGAAAGAGGGTATGGATAAAGTGATGGAGAACGGGCCATGGTTGATCCGTAATCTTCCAATAATACTGAATATATGGAAAGCCTCTGTTAAGCTGGTAAAAGAAGACATAAAATCGGTTCCGATCTGGGTCAAATTACATGATGTTCCAATAGCAGCTTTCTCCGAAGATGGCTTGAGTATGATAGCCGCAAAGGTGGGTACCCCTAGGATGCTTGACTCGTACACGGCGACTATGTGTGCTGAATCATGGGGAAGAAGCAGTTATGCTAGAGCATTGATCGAAGTAAATGCTGAAGAAGAACCAAAGGAAAATGTTATTATGGCTATCCCGTTGGAGGAAGAAGAAGGTTTTTCTAAGAATTTGGTTAAAATTGACTATGAATGGAAGCCCCTGGTGTAAGGTTTGCAAGGTTTTTGGACACACGGATTTAAAATGCCCGAAGAAAATGAGCAAGCAAGTAAAGGAAGATGGCAACAAGCTGGAAGATGGCTATGAGATGGTAAAGAAGAAAAATCAGGCGAAACATGGATTCTCTACAAAGAAGCAAGGTACGAGGTTTGAATATAGACCGGTTCCCAAAAATTCGAAGCATGAACCTCGTGTCATTAATTTCATAGATGAATTGGAAAAGGTGACCAATCCAGTCCCAGTGCAGAGTATAAACATTGTTAAAACTAGTAACAAATTTGAATTATTAAGCGAAGATATGGATAGCACGGCTAAGAGATACGGGCCTAGTCGAAGGGATCTAGAACGGAAGGAGGAAAAAAAGGATAAAAATGATAATGAAGACGATAACTCTGATGATGAGGAAGTGCAAGAGGTTTACAATGAAACGATCTAATCCATAGTGGGAGAGCCGAAAAAACTGAGGGGACAAGCACTCCCGGTGAAAATGTTTCCCATGTCTAGCATTGCTTCTTGGAATATTACGGGGTTGAACCGCCCTCTAAAGCAAAAAGAGGTTCGACAAGTTATTGATCAGAATGGGATCCAGGTGTGTGCTATCATTGAGTCTCACGTAGATATTAGTAATCTTTCTAATGTTTGTAAAAAGGTTTGGAGGTCTTGGGAATGGACGTCTAATGGAAATTGTTGTCCAAATGGAACTCAAATAATTCTGGGTTGGAATGCAAATGAGGTTGACGTTATGGTTCTGGCTCAAACGAGTCAAGTTATTCATGTTCAAATAAAATTCAAAAGGGATAGCAAACTCATCTTCTGTTCCTTTATCTATGCAGACAACTACTGCAGAACTAGACGAGAACTATGGGAGAGCTTGCGTTACCATAAGGCTTTAGTTCATGACAAACCATGGGTTCTACTAGGGGATTTTAACTCCTCACTGAACTTAGAAGATAACTTGTTTGGTTCATCTAAAGTTAATACGGGTATGCGCGACTTTAGAGATTGTGTGGATGAAGTGGAAGTCTTTGATGTTAATAGTACAGGAGTTCACTACACTTGGAAGCAAAAACCAAAAAAGGGAACTGGTGTCATAAAGAAAATAGATCGGATAATGGCTAATGTTCATTTTACAGACATGTTTCCAGCGGCTTGTGCTTTTTTTCATCCTAACAGCATTTCGGACCATACGCCGTGTATTCTAAAACTCCCATCTTTGTCTAAAGAAAAACCGAAACCTTTCAAATTTGCTAACTTCATTGCAAATAAGAAAGAGTTTGCGGATGTGGTTTCTAACAGGTGGAATGAGGAGGTGGCAGGGTGTCACATGTTTTTTTTGGGTAAAGGGTTACCCCGGTGATTCTATATATTCACAAACCAAACAAAACAAGTAGTGTAGATAGTCTACACTAGTTCAATCACAGGACATGCCCCATGAAAGTAAACAAAAAAAACCAAAACAAGAAACTACCAACAGGTAATAAAACAACTAGACTACCCTCTAGAAAAACAAGACAAACTACCAAAACTACTCAATTAGCCACCACCATCTTGGATTTCAGACCCATAAATTTCCCATTCGCCTAGAAGCCTTCTCACATTTACACAATCCTTCAGCTTCGCCCCCATTAGCTTGTATCGGACCTGTTGGAAAATAAGTTCTCTTATAGTTTCAGGAGGTCTCAACTGGTTCTTGAATAATCTCTCATTACGTTCTTGCCAAATAAAATACGCACTGGCCGCTACTAATAACCTTGCAACATAATTGAGCGCTGATTTGGATTTAGACCACACTAGAAGCCATTCAACAATATCCTCCCACTTCGCTTGAACCGATTCCATTCCCACTTTATGCCTAACCATACACCAAACTTTAGTCGAAAACTTACACTCGAAAAACAAGTGATTATGAGAGTCATGATTGGCATAGCATAGCAGACAGCACATCATATTCATATTCTTCCTACGCGAGAAGTCCCACTTCAATATTTTATCCTGAGTAAGTAACTTGCGCCTCATAATAAGCCACATTAAGAAAGCATGACGCGGGATGCATTGAGCGAACCAAACAATAGGACACCAATATACCTCCGGCTCACGGTTTCTAACTGAGTCCCACGCACAAGCCGAAGAAAAATCATGGAGGTGATCCCCTTGACGCCACAAAAGTCTATCTTCCTTATTCGGATCAAAGATCAACTGATCAAGATGTTTAAGAACCGGAAAAGTATCTCTCCATGCGACCGGCCAGTTCCAATTAACGTTCGAATAAATGTCAGAAAATTTGGATTCCATATTGAAACCTGCGTTAGCAATAATTGTAGGCGAAATTATCTGATTTTGCGGACCTAAATCACTCCATGTATCAAACCAAGCTGAGGTGTTCAAACCGTTCCCAACATCGGTCCAAACGAACCTCCTCATATCCTGCCGAATCTGAAGAATCTTCCTCCATGACCAGCAACAAGAAGCAGGAACATTACAAGCCCAAAAATTTTTACCTCTCAACCTGTAAGAATAAACCCATTCAACCCACAAAGAGTCGCGCCTAGAAAGAATACTCCAGATATGTGACGACATAAGAGCTTTATTAACATCACCAATACGTCGAATACCTAACCCACCCTCATATTTAGGAACACAAACCGCTTTCCAGGAAACTTTTGACCGTCCCTTTTGAAAAGCACTATCTTGGGACCATAAAAAATTTCGCATCATCGCTTCCAATTTAAGAGTCACCCGAGTAGGCAGAATAAACACCGAAGACCAGTAAACATGCAAAGAAGACAAGACTGATATAATAAGTTGCAACCTTCCCGCAAAAGATAGTAATTTATTTTGCCAGTGCATGATACGCTTCTCAAACTTCTCCACCAGCACTTCACAATCTTTAAACAGTAAACGAGTAGATATAAGAGGCACACCCAGATATCTAACCGGCAAACTACCCTCCACAAAAGGCATGATATTCAAAATAGCCGTTTTGACAAACGAAGGCACATTAGAGAAAAAGACTGTACTTTTGTGAACACTAGGAAGCAGCCCCGACATCTTCGTAAAAGAATTGAGAGAGTTCATAATGCACCTGGCCGAAGCGATCTCACCCTTAGAGAAGATAAACAAGTCGTCCGCAAAACAAAGGTTGATAATCTGTTGGCGTTCACACTTATTGTGAAATTTAAACGACGAATCAATCCTAACCGTGTGCTGTAAAATAACCGTAAGAATCTCCATAACTAGGGTGAACAGATACGGCGAAATAGGATCACCTTGTCTTAAACCCCGATTACCCTTGAAAAAACCGTGCACATCACCATTAATACACACTGAAAACGTGGTCGTAGAAACACAAACCATGATCCAGTTAATCATGCTAGAATGAAACCCGAACCCGATCAAAATACTCCTTAGAAAACTCCAATCAACAGTGTCATAAGCCTTTTGAATGTCAACTTTGAACGCACATTTAGGAGGACCAATATTTCTATGGTAATTATGCATTAACTCTTGCGTTAACAAAATATTATCCGAAATTTTCCTTCCCGGGATAAACGCTGATTGGTTGACACTAACAATATCATTCAACGCCACTTTAATTCTTTCAGCAACAATCTTACTAATGCATTTATACAAAACATTGCAACAGGCAATAGGACGATAGTCCGTAACCACAGACGGGGAAGGAATCTTAGGGATAAGAACAATAATCGTATGATTTAATTCCCGAAGCAGTTTACCTGTGGCGAAAAAATCAATAACCGCTTTTGAAACATCATCACCGAGAATCGGCCAGGCACTCTTAAAAAAACCTGCGGTAAACCCATCCGGACCTGGAGCTTTATCCGACCCAATCGAAAACATGGCTTTCTTAACCTCTTCCGCTGTGACTGGCCGAACCATATGATCAGCAACATCCCTACCCAAAGTTTTAGTAAATAACTCAGGAGACGGACTAAGTGAAGTGACACCCGGGCAACCCAAAAAATTTTCATAATGATCAACAAACGCTTTCTGAACCGTATCATTTTCATAAACAGTCCCACTAGTATCCCGAATAACATTAATACGGCTATAATGAGTTCTATTTTTAAGGGCCGAATGGAAAAAAGCCGTATTCATATCACCTGTCGCTAACCAGTCAACCTTGGATTTCTGCTTCAAATAACGCTCTTCATCAAGTAAAGCAACCTGAAACTCACTTCGGATAGTGGCTTCCTCCTTCCGAAAAGTTTCACACAACGGGTCACTATCAATGTCTCGTTGAATCCTATCAAGCTTATCTCTTAAGTCTTGAACTCTTTTATGTAAATTCCCTTGCTGAAAGAATAAGACTCGGAGAGGGGATTTAAGAAGCCGAAGCTTCTTAACAACCGAAAACTGATGGACACCACTAATAGTTGTAGCCCAACCTTTCTTCACAATCGGTAAAAATTCCGGTTTGTGCACCAGAAAGTTCGCGAACTTGAAAGATCGATGCTTTAACTTTACAGACTCCGAAATCTTGAGAACACATGGGCAATGATCGGATTAGTGACGAAGATAAGATCGCTAAAGTTGCCGCTAAGGAAGCTTCTTCGTGACCAAGGTAATCTACATAAGAAGGTGGCTTGTTTTCGAAAAGAGCTGGATGAGATCCAGATTCAGCTGGATAGTGAACCGAATAATGAAGAGTTAAGACTCAAGGAGGCCGTGACATATAAAGAGTTTAATGAGGTGTCGTTTGATGAAGAATGTTTTCTTAAACAAAAAGCAAAAGTAGAATGGCTAGGGGCCGGCGATGCGAACACAGCTTTTTTTCATAACTCAATCAAAAGTAAGAATCACCGGAGCAAAACTGAGATAGTTAAGGATTTAAATGGGACGCAACATGAAGGTATTGATGTTGCAAAGGCGCTCCTTGATCATTATGAAAACTTCCTTGGTCATAGAGATAATATATTGGAGTATCCATCCCCAGATTTATTCATAAACAAGCTGAGTTCCGACAAAGCTCAGTTGATGGTTACGGAGGTTTCGAATGACGAGATAAAGAACGCTATGTTTGACATAGGGGATAACAAAGCTCTGGGTCCAGATGGGTTTTCGTCTGTCTTCTTTAAAAAAGCGTGGAATATTGTTGGGAGTGATGTGTGCCATGCGGTTCGGGAATTTTTTAGAAACGGAAAGCTTTTAAAGGAGGTAAACCACACAATCATTGCTTTAATCCCTAAAAAATCCACTCCTGAGTATGTTACGGACTATAGACCAATATCTTGGTGCAACACTATCTTCAAGTGTTTGAGTAAAATTATTACGAATAGAATCAAGCAAGGTTTGCATGATCTAGTTAGCATAAACCAATCGGCTTTCATCTCGGGCAGGAGAATTTCTGACAACATTATGCTTACGCAAGAGCTAATGCATAATTACCATAGAAACACAGGGCCTCCTAGATGTGCGTTTAAAATTGATATTCAAAAAGCATATGACACGGTTGATTGGAGTTTTTTGAGGCATATCGTTACAGGTTTCGGATTTCATAAACGTATGATAGAATGGATAATGACTTGTGTTTCAACCATGATGTTTTCTTTGAGCATCAATGGTAACTTACATGGTTTTTTCAAAGGTGAGAGGGGGTTACGACAAGGTGATCCGATGTCTCCATACGTGTTTACTCTTGTAATGGAAGTTCTTACTCTTCGTTTGGATTACATGGTAGCGACATCAATAAACTTTCGGTTCCACAACAAATGTGACAAACAAAGAATTGTGAGCTTATGCTTTGCGGATGACCTTCTTATGTTTGCTAGAGGAGAAGTTAAATTGGTTAAGCTTGTGTTAGAAGCACTTGAAAGTTTTAAAAACATGTCTGGATTAGTTCCAAGTATTCCAAAAAGCACAGTATACTTTGCTAATGTGAGTAGCCAGGTTAAATAAAGTATCATTGAGCTTGTGTCGTTTAAAGAAGGATGCCTTCTAGTGAAATACCTTGGTGTTCCTCTTATATCTTCTCGGCTATTGTATAAAGACTGCCAGGTTCTCGTTGAGAAAATGGAGAATAGAATCACTTATTGGGGCAACAAGTTTCTTTCCTTCGCGGGAAGACTTCAGCTAATCAGATCGGTGCTGTCATCTATGCATGTTTATTGGGCTTCTGTCTTCATCCTTCCAAAGCGTATTACTAAGGAGCTTGAAAGGAAAATAAGAGATTTTCTATGGAAGAGCGGATCAGTGGGGAAAGGCAAGGCCAAAGTTGCGTGGAAAACAATATGTCGGCCAAGGAATGAAGGTGGATTGGGGATCAAACGTGTTGAAGATGTTAATAAAGCGTTGATGACTTTTCATGTTTGGAGCCTTCTAACTAATAGAGAGTCTCTATGGGTAAAATGGATCCACACATACAAACTGAAACAAAGATGTTTTTGGGATATTCCTATAAAGCAAGGTAATAGTTGGGGGTAGAGGAAAATCTTAAAACTTAGATCGATTCTACGTGAACATATGTGGTCTAAGATAGGGGATGGCTTGGCGACTTCCGCTTGGTATGATAAATGGTAGAATGCGGATCCCATTGGAAGTATTGTTACGCCTAGAATGATTCAACGAGCAGGATTTCATATTAACTCTAGGTGGCGGAAGTTTTGAACCATGGTCAATGGGTATGGCCGGAGGCTTGGTTAGACACTTACCCGGCTCTCATATTTATATACAGGCCCCGAGTTTAACTCCAAATAAAAAAGATACGGTTGCTTGGATCGACGCAAATGGTAAGGAAGCATGCTACTTGTCCAAGGCTGTTTGGGATACTCTTTGATCGCGTGGTCCGAGTGTGAACTGGCATAGAGTTATTTGGTTCTCTTAGTGTATCCCACGTCATGCATTCCTCATGTGGTTAGTGATTGGAAACAAGCTAAAGACTCAAGACAGGTTGAAGCAGTGGGAGGTTGGTGGAGCCATAAACCTTCGGCTGATGTGTTGTGCATTATGCCAGCACGGTATTGACTCTCATCCTCACTTATTCTTTGAATGTGCTTTCTTGGCGCAAGTGTGGGCGATGGTTAAACCCCTCGAAGCTCTTCAACATCTAACGGATAACTGGGAGGATATCCTTCAACACCTTGTTGCTACATCGGGTTCAAAATCGGTGAAAAATGTGATTGGTAGGATTCTTGTAGCTGCAACCGTGTACCAGATATGGCTAGAGAGAAATTCCAGGTTGTTTGCAAATAAGAAGAGGTCGGCTAGGCAAGTTGCTGATGATATTAATGCTTATGTCCGTTTGAAGCTGATAACATTGAAGTTCAAGAATTCGAGACAAGTGGACCAGATTCTTAGAGATTGGAAGCTGCCTAAAGGGCTTGTCATATATGAAGGAATTGGCTAACGGGTTTAGTTTAGCGAGTAAAACAGATTACCTATGTTAAGTTGATAATTTGTTTTGTTGTGCTTTGGTTTATGTTTTTTCTTTGGCTGTTTGTTTCTTTGGTTGAACATATCCCCGGCATGTCGGGCATATGAATTTGTGGGTGTTTTTGTCCTCCACTTTTTCTTTGTTGGTTCTGTTGTGATATAAAATTTACCAGGGTGAAACCTTTACCCAAAAAATATTTATAACTTCTTGTCCAAAAGGCGGTGAACTATGTCCGACCCTTAAATCACTGATCCAAAAGATCATTGATAATACTTGAATTGTCCTTGTGACAATGCCTTGTGTGCCATTTAAATGTCCTTCGAGACGAGCCTTTGTGCCATATGAAAATGTCTATATGACATTGACAGTTATGACTTATGTCCCCTGTCTGATAAATACGAAGGATTATATCCTACTTGAATGCCAATAATGATTCATTTGTAGCCTAGGCGAATCATATTCAAATAAATTTTGACTTGTTATCCAAAATGGTCTATATGGTTTATTAATACCATGGCCATCTATATAATCTAAATAAATCATTATTGTTTGGTTTTAGTATTCAAATCATGGCTGGCTCCGACGAAGCTAATAGTCATCCAGTAGAAGGAAACAATAATGATACGAGGATAAATGTTACTGGTGCTGAATTACAAGCGATGATAAACACAGCAGTTGCTCAAGCTGTGAACAATATGTTTAAAGAACCGAGTAATGTTCGGTCTAAAACTCATACAAAGTCCCTATCGCATTCACATACATTGAGAAAGGATGATTCTCAACATTCATCCAATCAAAAGAGTGAACCTCAGAGGCAAATTGTCGTTGATCAAGCTCCCAGGTACAACAAGGGTTGTACTTACAAATATTTCGTCTCTTGTAAACCAAGAGATTTCACGGGAGAAAAGGGAGCTATCGACTGTATGAAGTGGTTAGACGAGATGGAAACCGTGATTGATATCAGCGGGTGTGCCAAGGAGGACATCGTTAAGTTTATGTCCCAGTCCTTCAAAGGCGACGCCCTAACATGGTGGAAAGCCTTAGTACAATCCACAGGAAAGGTTCCTCTGTATAACCTTTCTTGGAATAAATTTGTTGAACTTGTGAAGGACACTTATTGTCCGCAGCATGAGGTAGAAAGGGTGGATACTTACTTCCTCACTCTAGTTATGAAAGATTTGGATTGCAGGTCTTATGTGACCAGTTTTAACTCGATGTCTCGACTCATCCCGTATCTGGTCACCCCAGATCCTAAACGCATTGCGCATTTTATAGGTGGTTTAGCCCCTGAGATTAAGGGAAATGTCAAGGCTTCTAAGCCTGCTACATATAGATCGGCTGTAGATCTATCATTGTCACTTACTCTCGATGTTATAAGGAGTAAGTCAAAGAAGACCACCGAGGAAGGGAAGAGGAAGAGGGAGGATGACCAGTCCCACCAATCGAATAAAAAGAAGAAAGGAAACTCTGGTTTCAAGAAAGGGCAGTCGGGTGACAAGCCCAAATGTAAAACTTGTGATAAGAGGCACTTTGGGAAATACAATCAGGATCCACAAGCTAAACCTTGTGGAATCTGCAAAAATAAAAGGGCACAAAACTTTGGAGTGCCGAAACATCAAGGATGCAACCTGCTATGGTTGCAATGAAAAAGGGCACATCAAGACTAATTGCCATAAAAATGCTAAGAAGCCTGATGAGGCAAAGAAAACCAATGCAAGGGTTTTTCAGATGAACGCAAGGGAGGCGGTGAATGATGACAATGTTATAACAGGTACCTTCCTCATTAATGATATTTATGCTAGAGTTTTATTTGATTCAGGTGCTGATAAGTCATTTGTAGACCATAAGTTTAGTAAATTACTGAATCTGCCCATTAAAACTCTAGACATAAAATATGAGATTGAACTCGCAGATGGTACCTTAGAAACCGCTTCGACTCTTCTTGATGGATGCTTTATATCCATTAAGAATCATTCTATCCCGCTATCTCTTTTGCCAATGAAATTGGATGGGTTTGATGTAGTTTTAGGCATGGATTGGTTATCGCATAACCAAGCCCAAATTGCCTGCGATAAAAAGCTGGTTAGCATCAAAACCCCATCTGGTGAGTCAGTCACCATTTATGGAGATACACAAAAGGGCTTTGCCTGAAAATGTGTCTATACTCAAAGCATCAAAGTGTCTGAAGAGCGGATGTGTCATCTACATGGCACAAGTGACAGTAGATGATCCAAAACCCAAGATTTAAGACATTCCAATTATCTCTGAATACCTTGATGTCTTTCCTGATGAACTACCTGGATTACCTCCTAAGAGGCAAGTCGAATTCAGGATAGACATTCTGCCAGGATCAGCACCAATTGCACGAGCTCCTTATCATCTAGCGCCTACAGAAATGAAAGAGCTAAGGACCCAATTGGATGACTTATTGGAAAAGGGTTTTATACAACCCAGCTCATCTCCTTGGGGAGCACCCATACTATTTGTGAAGAAGAAGGATTGTTCAATGCGTTTATGCATTGATTATCATGAGCTAAACAAGGTAACATTCAAGAATCGTTATCCATTGCCCAGGATCGACGACTTATTCAACCAACTCCAAGGGGCAAGCTTCTTCTCGAAGATCGATTTAAGATCTAGGTATCATCAACTCAAGGTTAGAATTGAAGATGTACCTAAGACATCATTTAGAACGAGGTATGGTCACTATGAGTTCTTAGTGATGCCTTTTGGGCTTACTAATGCACCTGCAATATTCATGGATCTCATGAATCGAGTCTACAAGCCGTACCTGGACAAATTTGTCATTGTCTTTATAGATGGCATACTTATCTATTCTCGTAATCAAGGTGATCACGAGAAACACCTTCGATGTATCTTAGGATTGCTACGACAGGAGAAGCTGTATGCTAAATTCTCCAAGTGTGAGTTTTGGCTTCGTGAAGTCCAATTCCTTGGACATGTTGTGAGTGAGCGCGGCATCCAAGTGGATCCTACTAAAATAGAAGCAATCATGAACTGGGAGGCACCTAAGACACCTACGGAGATTCACAGCTTTCTGGGATTAGCTGGTTATTATAGAAGGTTCATTGAAAACATCTCAAGAATAGCTCCACCGCTAACTACTTTGACCCGCAAGAATGTGAAGTTTGATTGGGGTCCTAAACAACAAGAGTCTTTTGAGATTCTTAAACAGAAATTGAGCAATGCTCCTGTGTTAACATTGCCCGAAGGAATAGAAGAATTTGTCATATACTGTGATGCTTCACACACCAGTATGGGTTGTGTGCTTATGCAGAGAGGCAAGGTGATTGCCTATGCATCACGACAACTAAAGGTGCACGAAAAGAATTACACCACCCATGATTTGGAGTTGGGTGTCGTTGTATTCGTACTTAAGTTATGGAGACATTACTTATATGGAACTAAATGTGTGATATATTCGGATCACAAAAGTCTCCAACACTTATTCAATCAAAAGGATCTCAATATGAGGCAACGCCGTTGGATGGAAACTCTAAACGACTACGATTGTGAAATTCGCTACCATCCTGGTAAAGCGAATGTAGTCGCAGATGCATTGAGCAGAAAAAAAGAATTAAACCTATACGGATTAATGCCAAGTATTAAACTTAAAAATAGCTTGAATGAAAGGCTGTTAGCTGCTCAGAAGGAAGCAATATTGGAAGATAACTTTCTAAACGAGAAGTTAGGTGTAACTGCTGATCAGTTGTCACCTGGTAATTATGGAATCCTGAGATTGAATGGCAGGATCTGGGTTCCTATCCATGGAAGACTTAGAGATGTAATTCTCCAAGAGGCTCATAATTCTAGATACTCCGTTCACCCTGAAGGTGACAAAATGTATCAAGATTTGAAAGCCAACTATTGGTGGATAGGTTTGAAGAAGTCCATTGCCACACATGTAGCTAAATGTTTGACATGCGCTCAGATTAAAGCTAAACATCAAAAGCCGTCAGGTTTGCTACAACAACCAGAACTTCCCACATAGAAGTGGGAGATGGTAACCATGGATTTTATAACCAAGTTACCTAAAACAAGGCATGGAAATGATACTCTATGGGTCATAGTTGACAGACTGACTAAGTCAGCACATTTCTTACCCATCAAGGAGACTCGTAGCTCCGACAAGCTAGCTCAGTTGTATGTGGATGAGATTGTATCTCTCCATGGAATGCCAGTATCTATTATATCCGATAGAGATACTAGATACACCTCTTATTTTTGGAAAAGCTTCCAACAATCATTAGGCACTCGTTTGAATTTTAGTACTGCTTACCATCCCCAAACGGATGGACAAAGTGAGCGTACAATTCAAACTTTGGAAGACATGCTTCGTGCATGTGTTATTGATTTGGGTGGTAGCTGGGATGACCACCTACCTTTGATCGAGTTCTCCTATAATAATAGTTACCATACTAGCATACAGGCTGCGCCTTTTGAGGCATTGTATGGAAGGAAATGCAGAACGCCTGTTTATTGGGCGGAAGTTGGAGAAACTCAGTTATCAGGACCTGATATAGTCCTTGAAACAACGGACAAGATTGTCCAAATTCATGATCGCCTAAAAGCTGCCAGGGATAGGCAGAAAAGTTATGCAGATAAGAGGCGAAAAGCTCTAAAGTTTGAGGTAGGCGACAAAGTCTTACTAAAGGTATCACCCTGGAAAGGTGTGATGCGTTTTGGTAAGAAGGGCAAGTAAAGCCCAAGGTATATCGGACCATTCGAGATCATCGAATGTGTCGACAGTGTAGCTTATAAGCTAAACTTACCTGAGGAGCTTAGTGGAATTCACAATGTGTTCCACATCTGTAACTTAAAGAAATGTCTAGCTGATGAATCGCTAGCAATGTCTCATAAAGACGAACAAATTGATGAAAGCCTGAGGTTTGTTGAAAGACCTATATCGATCGAGGATCAACAGGTTAAAAAGCTCTGAAGGAAGCACGTGCCTATAGTGAAAGTTAAATGGGATGCCCGTAGAGGCCCTGAATATACGTGGGAGGTCGAGTCCACTATGCGACAAAAGTACCCTCACTTGTTTCAGTAAATCTCCGGGTCTAGATTTCTTTTAAGGGGGTGAGGATGTAACACCTTGTAAAAACGTGTCCAATTATGTAAAGACACGTGTCTTTTTTTGGGTAAAGGGTTACCTAGGTAAATTTTATAAATCAACCAAATAAACAAGTGAGAAACAAAAGTATTCCTCAGTTCTCTAGCATGGCATACCACACTAGAGTAGACAAATAAACAAAAAAACAACCTACACCAGGTGAAACAAGTGACCAATACAAAGCGACACTAGATACAAAAAACCTCCACCATCAGCCGCACTCGTCATCCATAATCTTTTTGGGTAAAGGGTTACCCCGGTGATTCTATATATTCACAACCAAATAAAACAAGTAGTGTAGAGTGTCTACACTAGTTCAATCATGAGATATGCCCCATGAAAGTAAGGACAATGCACAACCACAAAAAAAGAAACCAAAAAAACAACATGACTACTAGACAAAAATCTAGAAACGATTGAAACAAAAAACAACTAATCAGCCGCCATCATCATCAATGTCTTCCCCATGGATCTCCCATTCTCCAAGAAGCTTTTGCACACTAACAGTATTCTTTAGCTTCGCTCCCATCAGTTTGTATCTAACCGTCTTTAGTATAATTTCACTAACCATTTCCGGTGGTCTCAACTGATTTTTAAATAACCTTGCGTTCCTTTCTTGCCATATGAAATAAGAAGCAGCCGCAACAAGAAGTTTAGCAACATAATTCATAGCCGATTTTGATCGAGCTCGAACAAGCAACCACTCCACAATATCCACCCATTTCGGCCGAACAGGCGCCATACCCACCTTTTGTCGAACCAAATGCCAAACTTGAGAGGAGTATTTACATTCAAAGAATAAGTGACGATGAGAATCAAAGTTCTCAAAACATAACAGGCAACACATCATATTCATGTTCTTTCTCCACGAAAAATCCCATTGCAGAATTTTGTCTTGTGTAAGTAACTTACCTTTGATGACCAACCACATCATAAAGGCATGACGAGGGATACACTGAGCGAACCAAACAATACTGCACCAATCTACTTCCGGTTCTCTATCCCGAACCGAATGCCAAACACACGAGGATGAAAATTCGGTTAGATCACCACCATCCCTCCATAGTAGTCTATCGAGTTTAGTCGGATTTAATTGTACTTGGTCCAATTGAATGAGAACCGGAAATAGATCCCTCCATGCCATAGGCCAAGTCCAATTACCATGTGAGTAGACGTTAGCCAACAAATCACCCAGTCTATAATCCGCATCAGTAATAGTTCTGGGTGACAGAAAATCACCGAGAGGCCCCAGCTCACACCAATAGTCGTACCCGACTGAAGTATTAGTGCCATTACCTATTTCAGACCATATATGATTCCTGATGAGCGGCCGCATTTGAATCAATTTCCTCCAAGACCAACAACAGTTTGAAGGCATTTTGCATACCCAGAAATTCTTGCCTTTTAATCTGTAACTATGCACCCAATGAACCCACAAAGAGTCTCACTTAGAAATGATGCTCCAAATATGAGATGCCATAAGGGCTTTATTCATATCCCCAATACGTCTAATACCCAAACCCCCTTCATATTTCGGAGTACATACAGTCTTCCAAGAAACTTTAGATTTGCCTTTAGTAAACGAACTGTCTTGAGACCATAAAAGATTTCGCATTCTGGTTTCTAGCTCATGAATCACACGAGCCGGTAAGATAAAGAGAGAAGACCAATAAATATGCATAGAAGAGAGAACTGAAATAATAAGTTGTAACCTTCCAGCAAAAGAGAGTAACTTGTTCCTCCAGTTCATGATACGTTTCTCTAATCTTTCCACAAGCACACGACAATCATTATATCTCACAGGCAACTTTCCTTCCACAAACGGCATAATATCCAGAATAGCGTCTTTGACATGACCAGTAACATTACAAAAGAAAATCATGCTTTTCTGATTACTAGGCACTAACCCCAACATCTTCGTGAATTTAGAGAGAGACGTCATAATACACCTGGCCGAGTTCACTTCTCCTCTAGCAAAAAGGAAAAGATCATCCGCAAAACATAGGTTGATAATCTGCTGCCTTTCACATTTATTATGAAACTTGAAAGATGAGTCAATATGAACCGCATGATGAAGAATGGTCGTCAGAACCTCCATGACTAGGGTAAATAAATACGGGGAAATTGGATCCCCTCGCCTTAAACCTCGATTACCCTTGAAGAAACCATGCATAGAACCATTAACACAGATCGAAAATGAAGCAGTAGAAACACATAGCATGATCCAATCCACCATCTTAACATTAAAACCAAACCCAAGCAACACACTCTTGAGAAATCTCCAATCAACAGTGTCATAGGCTTTCTGGATATCAACTTTAAAAGCACACCTTGGAGGACCCGCATGCCTATGATAATTATGCATTAATTCTTGAGTTAGCAGAATATTATCAGAGGTTTTTCTCCCCGGAACAAAAGCAGATTGGTTTACGCTGACGATATCATTCAGCGCGCCTTTAATTCTATCCGCAACAATCTTACTGATACACTTGTATAAAACATTACAACAAGCAATCGGCCGATAGTCAATGACAGCCGAAGGAGTAGGAACCTTCGGAATCAATACAATAGTCGTATGATTCAATTCCCGAAGCAAATTTCCAGTTTCAAAAAAATCAATGATAGCACTAGTAACATCATTACCAATAATAGGCCATGCACTTTTGAAAAACGCCACTGTATATCCATCAGGGCCAGGAGCTTTATCAATACCAATAGAAAACATCGCCTTCTTCACCTCCTCCGCAGTTACTTGGCGGATCATATGAGAAGCAACCTGGGGAGATAGGACTTTAGAGAATAAATCCGGGGCCGGAGCAAGAGAAATATCACCTTGAGTACCGAAAAACTTCTCATAATGCTGAACGAAAGCTTGATAGACCTTATCACCTTCATAGAGATTCCCTCCTGAATCCTTAATAACATCTATTCGGCTACAATGATTCCTGATTTTCAAAGAGGAATGGAAATAAGCAGTATTCATTTCCCCCGCCCTCAACCAATCTACCTTAGACTTTTGTTTAAGAAAACATTCCTCATCCAACGAAGCCTCCTGGAGATCACGGCTAGTAGTGGCCTCGGCTGCCCTGAGATCAACATTTAACGTGTCCCGATCAATGTTTTGCTGAATCACATCCAATTTCATCCGAAGAGTTTCCACTTTTTTGTGGAGATTTCCTTGTTTGAATAACAGAGAACGAAGAGGATTTTTAAGCAAACGGAGCTTCTTGACAACCCTGAACTGATGAGCACCATTCACGCTAGAATCCCAAGTCTTTTTTACAATCTCTAAAAATTCTGGTTTAAAAACCAGGAAATTAGCAAATTTAAAAGAACGAGGCTTCAACTTACCAGCTTCAGGAAATGATAGAATACATGAACAGTGGTCGGAAAGTCTATAAGGCTTGAACACAGCAACCGAGTTCGGGTATTCGGCAACAAAGGGAGTATTACCCAACACCCGATCAATTTTCTTCAGTAACCCTATCCCTTTCTTCGGTTTTTGGTTCCATGTAAAATGGATCCCTACTCGGTTTATATCAAAGACCTCAATGTCATCAATACAATCTTGAAATTCCCTCATACCAATAGAAATCGAAGATGTTCCCATAGATTTATCCTCAAGATTAAGAGCCGAGTTAAAATCACCCATAATACACCAAGGTTTATTATCAACAAGGACTTTGTGCATGGAAAGATTATGCCATAACTCTCTACGGGAGACATAATAATTAGCTTCATAGACTAAAGAACAAAAAAAACATACTTTTATCCAATTTAAACACGAGCTGGAGATGCATAACCTGAGGAGACTGAGCCAATATCATCACATCAAAAATAGCTGGATTCCAGCCAATAATAATTCTCGTACCTTTGTCTCAGCAACCTCCATTCGAAGTCCAATCCCAAGACCGAAACACTGACTTGCACACTTTACCCAGTTTACCAACATCCACATGAGACTCTAGAATAGCACACAAGCTAAAATTAAAATCCTTCACTTCCTGCCGAACCTCCATCTGTTTAAGAGGGCGGTTCAACCCCCTTATATTCCAAGTAGCGATCCTAACCATCGTTAACTACCGAAGAAGGAGTGCTTGCCCCTTTTTTACTATTAATATTTAGAGTACCATTCGTCATAAAATCATCCATTTCATTATACACCTCCACTACCTCGTCTTCATCTGGATCCCCGTTGCCCATACTCGACGCATTTTTACTATCACCAGAATCCGCCTCCACTTCATTGAGAACATCAAACAGATTAGTCGACCTGAAAGAGTTTGAAGTCGAAGCTTTGTTGCTGTCACCATTAGGCTTTGGCCCCACAGGCCGATATTCGAACTTAGATTTTTGTTTGTTCACAGGAATTCCAACCTTCCTAGCAGCTTTCTTACCATAAACTCCAATATATCCCTCCTGATCTACAGTAGGCATCTTCTTTGCTGGTTTATTATTTTGAACATTTCGAGTGTCACACCCCCAAAATCCACCATGCGGAGTATCACCGCTTGGAGGCGTGACATGACCAGGATCAAGCCACCAATCATATTAAACAATGTATTTAAATAGATAAAATCCAACCAAACAATACAATTGGTGACCAAAAGCTAGTTAACCAAGTTCAAATTAAACAGCGGAAGCATAAGACGTGAAACCAAAACATAAGTTTAATAAGTTCATAAGTTTAAATGTTTAACATGGGACTCGACAGTCCATATCCCACAACGACCTCCTCCTCGTGCAAGCTCCATAAACATCTAACGACCTGCAAGGCATGTAATAACAAGTCAACAACAAAGTTGAGCGAGTTCACAGTAGGTGTTCGTTATAAAGTAGTTTTTCAAGAACTATGAGTTTGTTTGCAACTGCAAGTTAAATCAGCTTTCCTTGTTTTCCAAACAATAAACGGTGGGGGCTACCCCATGTTGTAAACCACTAGACTAGATGTATATATAGGTGTCCTTCCCAATCCGAGGACAGAGGTACGTATTGAATACGTAGGTTTAGCGTAGGTGCCCTTCCCAATCCGAGGACAGAGGTACGTATAAGAATACGTAGGTTTAGCGCGGCGTCCTTCCCAAATCCTAGGATGGTGGTACGTAGTGTATACGTAGGTTTAGCGCTGGCATCCTTCCCAATATGAGGACGGCGGTACATAGTGTATACGTAGGTTTAGCGCTGGCGTCCTTCCTAATCCGAGGACGGCGGTACGTAGTGTATACGTAGGTTTAGCGCTGGCGTCCTTCCCAATCCGAGGACGGTGGTAAGTAGTCTAGTAGTGGTGAAAGTACAAGTTCCGTCTTAGCTATTTAATCCCATTCCCAACCCACCGGGAATCCCATGCCTTAAGAGTGTGAACTCACCTTTGGTTGCTCGGTTTGACTCTCAAAAATAGCTAACAGTCAAGGTCAGTCAATCACGTCCTAGTATGATTACCACTTAGTTTATTAGTGACTTCAAATAAGCACGAAGTTCCTACACGCATCTACCACATAACATGCACTCACTTTAACGGTTCATGCCCATATAAACTTCCCATCTATTCCCGTTCATAAGCAAATATACGACATTGCACATAACACTTTCATTGACATATAACATGTTAGATCATTCTCAGATAACCTACCCGACATTTAGACACGCAAATTACTACTTATGTCGTTTCAGCTTTTACATTCAAAACTGGGCTGTTTTCGGGAATTTTAATAAAATAGTTAATCTGTTCCAAAAATTCCCAACTTTTTATAGAATGTCTAAATCAATCCACATATTAACGTGTAAAAATATCTGGATCCAATTCGTTACCAATATTTTATAAAAAAATCATTAACCGGACTGCAATCAGATTCATCACTTTCTGACTGCAGTCCACGGAATAATTCATTTAAAATTCATCGTAAGTCCGATTTATGAAATTCCAGTGGGAGAATTACTACGACATCAGTGTCCATCTACTGTACAAATTTCGTGACCTAACTCTACACAAATTTCAAATTATGACGAAAAACATAACACATATTTTCAGCAGTAAAAACACAGCTTTTGCTGTTGTGAAAAACGACCCTTTAAAAATAGCAAACGAAGTCCAAAAATTATGATTCCAATGCCATTAGAACCGTATTTTGAAATAACACATTATAGACTCAAGAAAATCAACTTTTCGTTAATTATCGACCTGTTTACAGCCAACTGAAGTTGGCTATAAATGTTTGGACAGAAGCTGTTTTCAGCTTATAGTGCTCTAACGTGTTCTAACGCAAGTTCTATTTGTTTCGTTAACATGTTTAGTGATCAACAATGTATTTCTAGTAATCACAAGCAAGCATCAACATATACCAAACAACATCATACTATCAACACTTCATCATGTTTCATCTTTATGTAAAGCTTTATGTTCATGTTTCTTGTTTAAACCTTTTAGTGTTCTTGTGATATATACATCATACTACATCTTTTAACTACTCAAAATAGAAGTGAACAAAGGTTAAACAAGGACTTACAACTAGCTCAAAGCTAGGGAAGAATAATGGAGAAAATCGAGTGGATAAAAGCTTGTAACTTAGCTCCTAACACCTCTAAATCACCTTGGAATGCTTGTTAATGGAATGAAAATGGTGGAGTTGGGATGGGGGTGTTGGGCCGTGGATATGGAGGGAGGAGAGAGGAGAAGAGAGTTGGTGATGAAGATGATGAATGATCTTGTGCGCTTATAAGGGAAATCTAAACAAGATATTGTAGGATCTTATCAAATCCAAGAGAATCCAAGAGAAATCCAAGCAAGATATTTTGAGATATAGTGAAATCTTATGAAGATTATGGTGGGCCATACCTTGTGGCCGATTACTTACATGGGGGGGGGGGGTTAAATGTAAATTTTGTAACTAGTAGGTAAATGTTAGTTAAATTCCAAGTATATAATTTCACATGTTAGTTACTAGAGAATTTAGTGGGTGTTATGGTGTATGGGGACCATAACTAGCCAAGGAATAATTAAACAATGTTTCTTGCAATATTTTGGTGTCCCTGTTAATGTCCGATTGTTCGGTTAGATACTGTTCCGTTAAAGTGCTAAGTTATTCCATATAGTGTCCTATATATATTTTTTTGTAACACTTTTAATTCTCAACACTTTGGAAAGCATACAGGACCATTTAGTCAATTTTCTGCACAAGACTAGTATGTTAAAAAGCACATGTAAGTATGACACCGTAATCAGAAAGCAGTTAAGTAATTCAGCACAGTCATCAAGCACTTTAATTAACATTAATCAATCGTACGGATACATGTAATTATGAGGGTTGTCACATTCTCTCCCTGTTAAGAAAATTTCGTCCAAAAATTTAGCACGTGGTTACTGAGCAAGCTAGCTAAGTTGTGTGGTTTACTGGTTTTTCCTGGGGTGTCACATCATCCCCCCGTTGGTTTGGAATTTCATCCCGAAATTTTGCAGTAGCTTCAGTCTCAGTAGTGGTTGCACTTTTCTTAAACAACTGGGGATACTTGAGTTTCATTTGGTCTTCTCGTTCCCAGGTATACTCTGGGCCACGACGGGAGTTCCAACGAACTCAAACAAGGGCTATTCTGGTACGCTTGAGAATCTTAACGTCTCGGTCTGTGATTTCAACTGGTTCCTCGACGAATCGCAACTGGTCGTCGATTGTGAGCTCCTTTAAGGGAACTATGAGGGTCTCATCTGACAGACACTTTTTCAGATTCGACACGTGGAATACGTTGTGAACTCCGCCGAGTTCTTCAGTAGATTCAACTTGTAAGTGACTTTGCCAATTTTCTCAATGATTTCGAATGGTCCGACATAACGCGGATTGATTTTGCCTCGATTGCCAAAACGAACTACACCTTTCCAAGGTGAACTCTGACGGTCACGAGCTGCCGCCATTCGTTGTCGTATCTGAGCAATCTTCTCGGTTGTATCTACCACAAGTTCTAGGCCAGTGATTTGACTGTCGCCAACCTCTGCCCAACAAAGAGGTGATCGGCACTTCCGTCCGTACAATGCCTCGAACGGAGCGGCTTGGATACTGGTGTGGTAACTGTTGTTATACGAAAACTCCACTAACGGGAGGTGTTTTTCCCAGCCCTTACCAAAGTCGATTACACATGCCCGAAGCATGTCTTCAAGGGTTTGGATGGTGCGTTCGGATTGCCCATCCGTCTGTGGATGATATGCCGTGCTCATGTCTAATCGAGAGCCAAAGGACTTGTGCATAGCTTGCCACAATTCGGATGTAAATGTGAGTCGCGATCAGAAATGATGGAGGTTGGAACTCCGTGCCTTGATACTACTTCCTTTAGGTAGACGTCTGCTAGAGTAGAAAACTTGTCAGTTTCCTTGATCGCCAAGAAGTGTGCAGACTTAGTCAATCGATCCACTATCACCCAAATAGTGTCATTTCCGCGTTGGGATCTAGGCAGGCCAGTAACAAAATCCATGGAAATTTGCTCCCATTTCCATGTCGGGATCTCTGGTTGTTGACGTAGGCCTGATGGTTTCTGATATTCAATCTTGACTCTCGCACAAGTCAAACATTTACTGACGTAGGTTGCTATGTTGGCTTTCATGCTAGGCCACCAGTATGTAGTCTTTAAGTCGTGGTACATCTTATCCGCACCAGGATGTACTGAGTAACGAGACTTGTGCGCTTCATCCATCACAAGCTCTCGTAAGTTCCCGTAAAGTGGGACCCAGATGCGCCCTGTTACATAGTAGGCGCCGTCTTCCTTTTGTTCTAATCGCTTCCTCGATCCTCGTAAGGACTCGGCCCTGATGTTCTCTGCTTTCGCTTCAACCTGAGCATCTCGTATCTGAGCGGGAAGGCTAGAGTGAATGGTAAGCTGTAACACACGTACACGGTTTGGTATAGTATCCTTTCGACTGAGGGCGTCGGCCACAACATTGGCTTTGCCCGGATGGTACTTGATCGCACATTCGTAATCATTCAAGAGCTCGACCCACCGACGTTGTCGCATGTTTAACTCCTTTTGCTTGAAGATATGCTCGAGACTCCTGTGATCGGTGTAAATGGTGCACTTGGTACCGTACAGGTAATGTCTCCATATCTTAAGTGCGAAAACAACTGCTCCCAATTCCAAGTCGTGCGTGGTGTAGTTCTTTTCGTGAACTTTAAGTTGGCGCGATGCGTAGGCAATAACCTTGTCACGTTGCATCAACACGCAACCAAGTCCTTGGATGGAAGCGTCGCAATAAACCACAAAGTCGTCTGTGCCTTCAGGCAATGAGAGGATTGGTGCACTACAAAGTCTATCTTTTAAGTGCTGAAATGTGGACTCCTGTGCATCACCCCAACGATAGGTGATACTCTTCTGAGTCAGTGAAGTGAGAGGTTGCGCAATCCTTGAGAAATCTTTGATAAACCTTCTGTAGTATCCTGCTAAACCCAAGAATTGGCGGATTTCTGTTGGTGTACGGGGTGCAGGCCAGTTCTTGATCGAGTCAACCTTGCATGGATCCACATGAATCCCATCCTTGTTTACCACGTGGCCTAGAAAGTGGACTTCGCGAAGTCAGAAGTCACATTTTGAAAATTTGGCATACAACTGCTCTGTTCGAAGAAGTTCCAAAATAAGCCTCAGGTGTTGCTCGTGTTCTTCCTGACTCTTCGAATAGATCAGGATATCGTCGATGAAAACTATGACAAACTTATCCAGGTAAGGTTTGCACACTCGGTTCATGAGATCCATGAAGACCGCAGGTGCATTTGTCAATCCGAAAGGCATAACCAGAAACTTGTAATGCCCATAACGAGTTTTGAATGCTGTTTTGGAGACGTCCTCATCTCGGACTCTCAGCTGATGGTATCCCGATCTCAAATCAATCTTAGAGTAGAAGCTCGACCCTTGCAGCTGGTCGAATAGGTCATCAATACGTGGGAGAGGATATCGATTCTTCGCGGTCACCTTGTTGAGTTCACGGTAGTCAATACACATTCTGAAAGTACCGTCTTTCTTTTTCACAAATAGTACTGGAGCTCCCCAAGGCGAAGAGCTAGGGCGAATAAAACCCTTATCCAAGAGCTCTTGTAGTTGCGTGGACAATTCTTCAAGTTCCGATGGAGCTAAACGATAGGGTGCTCGAGCTATAGGCGCTGCTCTAGGAGCTAGCTCAATTTGGAACTCAACTTGGCGATGAGACGGAAGACCAGGTAATTCCTCAGGAAATACCTCTGGAAAAACACGTACAATGGGAATGTCTTCAATTCTCTTCTCTTCCATTGATGCATCAGTAATGAGAGCTAGAGTGGCAGTGTGGCCCTTTCGTAAACACTTTTGGGCCTTAAGGAAAGAGATGATGCCCACAACAGCACCACTCTTATCGCCACGAATCACGAGGGGTTCTTTACCAGAACGAGGGATGCGGACGATCTTCTCGTCGCAAAGAATTTCCGCTTTCTGATGAGATAACCAATCTATCCTAATAACAACGTCGAAACTACCCAAAACAATAGGAATGAGGTCGATAGAAAAGGTCTGATCAGCAAGAACAAGATTACAACCCCTAACTATGTGCGTGGCTTCAAGACTTTTACCGTTTGCTAGCTCTACCGTGTGTTTGGTGGTCAAAAGTGTTGGGGTGCGCTTAAGCATTTAACTAACTTTTAAGGACACATAGCTAGTATCGGTACCCGAATCAAATAAAATAGTAACAAAGAAATCATCCAGAAGAAACTTACCCATCACTACGTTGGGATCGTTCCTTGCCTCAACCTGACCAATCACGAAGGCACGACCTCGGGCGCCATTGCCATTATTGTTACCCCCGTTGTTGCCTCCATTGTTGCCTCCATTGTTGTTCCCGTTTCCTTGGTTGTTGTTCCGGTCCTGATTCTGATTCAGCTGTGGACAGTGCCTCTTGAAGTGACCCTCAGCATCGCACTGGAAACATCCCTTATTACCTTGCTGGTGTTGCCGTTGGTTCTGTGGAGCTTGTGGCTGCTGTTGTCGATTCTGATTCGCAGGACGTGAGCTCCTACAATCTTTGGCTTCATGTCCAGGCTTGTTACATCTCTGACAACGACCCTTACTGCACGCCCCGCTATGGTGCAAATTACACCGATTACACTTAAGGTGATTTCCCCTGTATCCACCCTGACCTTGATTCCCAGAAGGCTGCCGACTGGGGCTCCTGTACTCATCTATCTTTCGCTGCTGGGACTGAGACTGAACTGAAGTAGAACCCTTGCCCGAATTTCCGTCCCCCTTGCGCTTGTTATCACTGGGAGCATCAGTAGTAGTAGCGCTAATACGCTTGGGCAGCTTATTCTGCTCAACTGCCTGATCAGTGAGACGATGAGCCAACCGGATGATTTGCTGAATGGTACCCAGGTTAGCTGAAGTCACGTGACTCTGAATCTCTGGTATAAGACCCTTGAGGTACAGCTCAATACGTTTGATGGGAGGGTCCACCATAGTAGGACACAAGATGGCCAGCTCGTTTGACCTCTTCGTATACGCCTTAATTTCAGACCCCGTCATTTTCAGATTGAAAAAACCTCTAGCTTGTGGATGTCGTCACGACTACAGTACTCTTCCTTGATCAAATCTTTGAAGTCATTCCATGGGGTGGCATTAGCAACCGCCAGCCCTAGCAGTTGAACCTATGCTTTCCACCAGGTTAACGCAGCACCTTCGAGTGTTCCAGTAGCAAATTTCACCCTACGAGCCTCAGGGCATTCACACATTTCGAAAACAGACTCGAGCTTCTCGAACTAGTGAAGGACACCTGCCGCTCCTTCCGTGCCGCTGAAGGTACTGGGTCGGCAATCCATGAAGATTTTGAACGTACACACAGGAGGTTGAACAGGTTGACCTCCTGCAGGGACAGCTGCGAGTGCCTCAGCCACTCGTTCGTTGATTAGAGCCGTCAGCTGGGCTTGAGTCAAGTTTAAGCGTCCACTCATGATCTTCACATCAAAGAGGGCATAAGTGAGAAAGGTGTCGCGAAAGTGTGTATGTGTGGAGTGACAGAAAAGAGTAAGCACACATGGTTCAAACAACAGTTGCTACTTTAACTAAGCATACCATAAACAAGGCACTACTTAGTCTAACAGGCAGGCAATACAAACATAAACCATATTACCTATAGTGTTAAGTCTTGCACGTGGAGCGAAGTGTCGTTGTGGATCGTTGAGCACTGTACAGGTTATAGTCTGGTTTTGTCAAAAAGCTTTTCCCTTTTTAAAACCAAGTTCACTATAACCAATGGCTCTGATACCAATCTGTCACACTCTCAAAATCCACCATACGGAGTATCACCGCTTGGAGGCGTGACATGACCAGGATCAAGCCACCAATCATATTGAACAATGTATTTAAATAGATAAAATCCAACCACACAATACAATTTTTTTTTTTGGTAAAGGGTTACCCCGGTGATTCTATATATTCACAAACTCAAAAGAAAAAGTAGTGTGGAAAACCCATACTAGTTCTAACATGGGATATACCCCCATGATAGTAAACAAGCCAAAAAACAGCAAACAAAAACATCCAGCTAAAACAATCAAGAACAACTAGACTATAATCTAGAAATTAAGAGTCTCAAATAGGAAAAAACTATTAGCCTCCATCATCAAGCATAGCGTCTCCATGAATATCCCACACTTCTAGAAATCGTCTGACTCTATCCGTGTTCTTAAATTTAACTCCCATAAGCTTGTATCGAATCGTCTGTAAAATCGTAGCAATAATCTCATCCGGGGGTCTCGTTTGATTTCTAAACAATCTAGCATTTCGCTCTTGCCAAACAAAGTAAGCAGCCGCTGCCACTATAAGCCGTCTTGTATAATTCAATGCTGATTTAGACGAACTCCTAGCTTGAAGTCAATCCATGATCTCGATCCACTTGGGCTCAACCCTTTCCATGTTTACCTTATCCCTAATCGAACACCAAACATGAGAGGAGAACTTACATTCAAAAAACAGGTGAGCATGAGAGTCTATATTTGCATAGCAAAGTAGACAGCACATCATATTCATGTTCTTTCTTCTCAAAATATCGCACTGTAATATTTTGTCCTGTGTCAAAAGTTTCCGACGCGCTATAAGCCACATAAGAAAGGCATGACGAGGAATACATTGAGAGAACCACACCACTTTTGACCAGTCCACTTCCGTGTCCCTGGACCTGATCGATTGCCACACACAAGCAGTCGAAAACTCATACAAATTGTTACCATCTTTCCAGAAAAATCGGTCACCTCTATTCGGAATTAAATGTAAGTTATCAACCTGAGTTAGAACCGGATAAAGATCACGCCAAGCCGATGGCCAAAGCCAAGTTCCATTAAATGAAATATCATGGACTGAAGCATGAAGAGCGAACCCTGCGGAAGAAATAACTCTTGGAGTAATAAAGCTCACCAGTGGACCACAATCACACCATCGATCATACCATGCTGAAGTCATCTTACCATCTCCTAGTTTGGACCAAACATTCTGTCTGATTAACGGGCGTAACTGAAGAATTTTCCTCCAGCTCCAGCAACAAGACGAAGGAACTCTACATTCCCAAAAATTAGAATTCCTTAATCTGTTCGAATATATCCATTGAACCCAGAGAGACTGACGCCTGGTAATAATGCTCCATACGTGAGACGCCATAAGAGCTTTATTAACCTCCTGTATCCGACGCAACCCAAGACCTCCTTCATATTTCGGCTGACATACAGATTTCCATGATGCCTTTGTCTTACCTCTTTGAAAGGAAACATCTTGAGACCACAAAAAATTCCTCATTCTGCTTTCGAGCTCCTTGATCACTCGAGTAGGAAGAATTAACACTGAAGCCCAAAATATGTGCATAGAAGACAAAACAGATAAGATAAGCTGTAATCTACCTGCAAAAGAAAGAAGCCTATTTTTCCAATTCATAATGCGTTTCTCCAACCTTTCAACAAGAATACTACAATCTTTATAAAGTAGTCTTGACGATATTAAGGGCACACCCAGATAACGGACAGGTAATTCACCTTCACTAAACGGAATAATACCAAGAATAGCTGATTTAACTTGCTGAGCAACATTACAAAAGAAGCTGGAGCTTTTTTGAGCACTTGGACTTAAGCCAGACATACGAGTGAACTGAGAGAGAGAGCATTCATAATACATTTGGCTGAACCAATATCTCCTCTAGAAAACAGGAACAAGTCATCTGCGAAACAAAGGTTAATAATACGTTGGCGCTCACACTTGTTATGAAACTTGAACGATGAGTCAATAGAAGAAGCCTGTTGCAAAATACACGTCAATACTTCCATAACCAAAGTAAATAAATAAGGAGAAATTGGATCTCCTTGCCGTAGGCCACGTTTTCCTTTGAAATAGCCATGCACACTACCATTCACACAAATAGAGTAAGGAGTATAAACACAGAGCATAATCCACTCTATCATCTTCTGGTTAAAACCAAAGCCTAGTAACACATTTTCAAGGAAATTCCAATCAACAGTATCATATGCCTTCTGAATATCAACTTTAAACGCACATCTTGGAGGACCATAATCTCTGTGATAATTATGCATTAATTCCTGCATAAGAAGAATATTATCCGAAATTTTTCTACCCAGAACAAAAGCTGATTGATTAATACTGACAATCTCATTTAAAGCCACTTTCATGCGATCAGACACAATCTTGCTTATACACTTGTAAATAACATTACAGCAGGCTATCGGCCGAAAATCCCTAACCGAAGCTGGAGTAGTCATCTTAGGCAGAAGCACAATAAGTGTATGGTTGAGTTCCCGGAGTAACTTACCTGAATTAAAGAAATCCATAATAGCATTCGAGACATCGGTTCCGACAATCGCCCAAGTACCCTTGAAAAAAGCCGCTGAGAATCCGTCAGGACCTGGGGCTTTATCATTACCTATGGCAAACATAGCTGTTTTGATCTCCTCAACTGTGATAGGCCGAACCATGTTGTCAGCAACATTTTGATTAAGCCGATTTGTAAAGATCTCCGGAGATAGGGTTAACGAAACTTCTCCCTCACAGCCTAAGAAATTTTCAAAATGATTAACAAAAGCTTTCGGTACATGCTCACCTTCACAAAAACTCCCATTAGTGTCCATAATACCATCAATCCGACATCTATGATTTCTAGCCTTCAGCGACATATGAAAAAATTTTGAATTAGCATCACCCGCTCTTAACCAGGCCACTTTAGATTTCTGCTTTAGAAATCGCTCCTCATCCAGGCTAGCTTCTTGAAATTGACGAGTAACATTAGCTTCCTCAGTTCTAATACTTTCATCAAATGGGTTTTTCTCAACCTCCCGTTGAATCGCATCTAGCTTCCCACGTAACACATCCACTTTTTTATGCAAGTTACCCTGCTTGTATAAGAGAGATCTAAGGGGAGACTTTAATTCACGCAGTTTCTTAACCAAACGAAATTGATGAACCCCCGTGATGCTACGGTCCCAGTTACTCTTCACAATATCCATAAAACCCGGTTTGTGAATTAAGAAATTAGCAAACTTAAACGAATTGACCTTTTTCTTCTCCACCTTATTAATTTTCAGAATGCAAGGACAATGATCAGAGACTCTATAGGGTTGAAACAGAGCAACAGCTTCAGGAAATTCACTAACAAACGGAATGTTACCCATAGCCCTATCGATCTTCTTTAGCAGCCCAACACCTCTTTTCGGCTTTTGGTTCCATGTGAAATGGAAACCTATGCTTTTAATGTCCGCAACTTCAATTTCGTTTACACATTCTTGGAAATCACGCATACTAGTGGATATACCTGAATTTCCCATAGATTTATCTTCCAGATTCAAAGCCGAGTTGAAATCCCCCATGATAACCCAAGGGTTATTAGCCACCAGAATCTTGTGTCTAGCCAAATGTCTCCACAACTCTCTCCGGGTAATGTAATAATTAGAAGCATACACTATCGAACAGAACATAACTTTTTTATCTCTCTTGAATATCATTTGAACATGAATAACCTGAGAAGTTTGAGCTAAGACCATGATATCAAACACATATGGGTTCCATCCAATAATAATCCGAGTACCTTTATCACATTGGCCCCCATTAGACGTCCACTCCCAATTTCTAAAGACTGATCGGCATATGTTATCCAGTTTACTAACATTAACATGAGATTCAAGCACCGCACAGAAACTCACACCATTTTCCTTGACCACCTGACGAACCTCCGTTTGTTTCAGAGGGCGGTTCAACCCCCTAATATTCCAAGTGGCTAGACTAACCATTGGAAACAATTGGAGAAGGAGTGCTTGCCCCTTTTGTGTCATTCGGTTTACTAGAATCACCCACCAGAAATTCATTCGTTTCGTTATAAACTTCTACGACCTCCTCGTCATCCGATTCATCAACGTCTCCGTTTTGACCTTTACTACATTGTCCTCCATCCACATCAACCCTATTTAAAAGCTGAAACTGATTTGCCAACTGGATGTTCAGATTAGCCGACTTAATATTCAAATCATGTTTATGCTTATTATTAATCGGCCTATATTCAAATTTCGGCTTTGGTTTATTAATTTGAATACCCGGTTTCCTAGCCATCTTTTTGTTAAGAACTTCCGTATATCCATCTTCATCAACTCGAGGAGCTATCTTAGTTTGTGACTTACCTTGATTACCAGGTTGCCTAACATACTTGTGATTAGCCGACGGAACAGCTTTCCTTGGATTCTTTGGGCACGAGTCATTAGAATGACCGAAAACACAACATGTTGAGCACCTGAGAGGATTCCATTCATATTCTACATACATCGTCTCTTTAATAAACCCATCGCTATTCGGCTTAGGGATAGCCATAGTAATTTTCTCTTTAAGTTCTTTATCAGCTGAAACTTCAACCAGAGCCCGAGCAAAACTACTGCGACCCCAGTTGTCCACACACATCGACGTTGTATATGAGTCAAGCATCTTTGTTTCACCAATGGCAGTCGCTATCATACTAAGTCCATCTTCCGTATAAGCAGCAATCGGAACTTCAGGGACTTTTACCCACACCTGGATTTTATTAACTTCCTTCTTCTCTAGTTTGGTAGTTGGCGTCCATTCCTGAAGAAAGAATGGTTGTGACCGTATGATCCACGGACCAGAAGAAAGAACATCCAGCATACCCTTTTGATCTTCGAACTTAAAAAAGAAGAAACCGTTAGCATTCATCATAGATTTTTGCAAGCCATACTTTTTCCAGTTGTTTTTCACAAAAAATTCAACCACAGGATACGCAATGCGATCACCCAAGAAGTAGCCGTACAATGTGTTTGCTAACTTATCCTGAACTACCCTGACCGATTCTACTGGAAGAACAATGTCACAATCATCATGGTGCAGAGAACTCGCTAGAGACCTGAAGTTAACCTTATGAGTATTCTGATTTTTCAAAGAATCTGCATAGGATAACGGCTTACTCTGATTGTCTTCTCCAGGTTTGCTGACATCAGCCCTAATTGGCTCATCCCTTGTTTACATTAGGAGGTTTCCCACGATCATGCAACAGTCTACCATCAGGTTTTGGACGATCAGACAAATCAGCTTCACCTTCTCTCTCCATTAAACACAGTATCAACCAAGCATGCACTAGAAAAACCAAACACCCCAAGACCAACGAACAAGAAAACTGAAACCCTAATCCTTCAAACCCTAGTATCAATCTTTAACCCTTAATCGATTATACCAGAGTATCAATCTAGCTAAATTAATCTCAGTTAACCGCGAGCAATAACAACCAGTATAATAAATCAGGGTTTCGAATTGAAGAACTAGAGCAGCGATTGTAAAAGAAAACAGAAAAAACCCTAGTTTTAGATCGATCCCAAATGCTAACGAGTTCGTTATAGAGTTATGATGAATCAAAGCTCTAATCACAGACTGTTATGCATCATATCACAAAGAAAAACAAGGATTCCATGAAGAAGCAAAATCGCCAGAAGGAGAGAGAGTTAGGGTTTCTAACTTTCCGCATTTCAACCACACAATACAATTGGTGATCAAAAGCTAGTTAACCAAGTTCAAATTAAACAGCGGAAGCATAAGACGTGAAACCAAAACATAAGTTTAATAAGTTCATAAGTTTAAATGTTTAACATGGGACTCGACAGTCCATATCCCACAACGACCTCCTCCCCGTGCAAGCTCCATAAACATCTAACGACCTGCAAGGCATGTAACAACAAGTCAACAACAAAGTTGAGCGAGTTCACAGTAGGTGTTCGTTATAAAGTAGTTTTTCAAGAACTATGAGTTTGTTTGCAACGGCAAGTTAAATCAGCTTTCCTTGTTTTCCAAACAATAAACGGTGGGGGCTACCCCATGTTGTAAACCACTAGACTAGATGTATATATAGGTGTCCTTCCCAATCCGAGGACAGAGGTACGTATTGAATACGTAGGTTTAGCGTAGGTGCCCTTCCCAATCCGAGGACAGAGGTACGTATAAGAATACGTAGGTTTAGCGCTGGCGTCCTTCTCAAATCCGAGGATGGTGGTACGTAGTGTATACCTAGGTTTAGCGCTGGCGTCCTTCCCAATCCGAGGACGGCAGTACGTAGTGTATACGTAGGTTTAGCGCTGACGTCCTTCCCAATCCGAGGACAGCGATACGTAGTGTATACGTAGGTTTAGCGCTGGCGTCCTTCCCAATCCGAGGACGGTGGTAAGTAGTCTAGTAGTGGTGAAAGTACAAGTTCCGTCTTAGCTATTTAATCCCATTCCCAACCCACCGGGAATCCCATGCCTTAAGAGTGTGAACTCACCTTTGGTTGCTCGGTATGACTCTCAAAAATAGCTAATAGTCAAGGTCGGTCAATCACATCCTAGTATGATTACCACTTAGTTTATTAGTGACTTCAAATAAGCACGAAGTTCCTACACGCATCTACCACATAACATGCACTCACTTTAACGGTTCATGCCCATATAAACTTCCCATCTATTCCCATTCATAAGCAAACATACGACATTGCACATAACACCTTCATTGACATATAACATGTTAGATCATTCTCAGATAACCTACCCGACATTTAGACACGCAAATTACTACTTATGTCGTTTCAGCTTTTACATTCAAAACTGGGCTGTTTTCGGGAATTTTAATAAAATAGTTAACCTATTCTAAAAATTCCCAACTTTTTATAGAAGGTCTTAAACAATCCAAATATTACTGTGTAAAAATATCGGGATCCAATTCATTACCAATATTTTATAAAAATTCATTTATCGGACTTCAATCAGATTCATCACTTTCTGACTGCAGTCCACGGAATAATTCATTTAGAATTCATCGTAAGTCCGATTTATGAAATTCCATTTGAGAATTACTACGACATCAGTGTCCATCTACAGTACAAATTTCGTGACCTAATTCTATACAGATTTCAAGTTATGACGAAAAACATAACACATATTTTCAGCAGTAAAAACGCAGCTTTTGCTGTTGTGAAAAACGACCCTTTAAAAATAGCAAACGAAGTCCAAAAATTATGATTCCAGTGCCATTAGAACCATATTTCGAAATAACACATTATAGACTCAAGAAAATCAACGTTTCATTAAGTATCGACTTGTTTACAGCCAACTGAAGTTGGCTGTAAATGTTTGCAGAAGCTGTTTTCAGCTTATAGTGCTCTAACGCGTTCTAACGCAAGTTCTATTTGTTCCGTTAACATGTTTAGTGATCAACAACGTATTTCTAGTAATCACAAGCAAGCATCAACATATACCAAACAACATCATACTATCAACACTTCATCATGTTTCATCTTTATGTAAAGCTTTATGTTCATGTTTCTTGTTTAAACCTTTTAGTGTTCTTGTGATATACATCATACTACATCTTTTAACTACTCAAAATAGAAGTGAACAAAGGTTAAACAAGGACTTACAACTAGCTCAAAGCTAGGGAAGAATAAGGGAGAAAATCGAGTGGATAAAAGCTTGTAAAGGAGGTCCTTCAACTTCCGAAAGCTCCAAGCTTCCTAACTTAGCTCCTAACACCTCTAAATCACCTTGGAATGCTTGTTAATGGAATGAAAATGGTGGAGTTGGGATGGGGGTGTTGGGCCGTGGATATGGAGGGAGGAGAGAGGAGAAGAGAGTTGGTGATGAAGATGATGAATGATCTTGTGCGCTTATAAGGGAAATCTAAACAAGATATTGTAGGATCTTATCAAATCCAAGAGAATCCAAGAGAAATCCAAGCAAGATATTTTGAGATATAGTGAAATCTTATGAAGATTATGGTGAAATCTTATGAAGATTATGGTGGGCCAAACCTTGTGGCCGATTACTTACATGGGGGGGGGGGGTTAAATGTAAATTTTGTAACTAGTTGGTAAATGTTAGTTAAATTCCAAGTATATATATTTCACATGTAAGTTACTAGAGAATTTAGTGGGTGTTATGGTGTATGGGGACCATAACTAGCCAAGGAATAATTAAACAATGTTTCTTGCAATATTTTGGTGTCCCGGGTAATGTCCGATTGTTCGGTTAGATACCGTTCCGTTAAAGTGCTAAGTTATTCCAAATAGTGTCCTATATATATTTTTTGTAACACTTTTAATTCCCAACACTTAGGAAAGCATACAGGACCATTTAGTCAATTTTCTGCACAAGACTAGTATGTTAAAAAGCACATGTAAGTATGACACCATAATCAGAAAGCAGTTAAGTAATTCAGCATAGTCATCAAGCACTTTAATTAACATTAATCAATCGTACGGATACATGTAATTATGAGGGTTGTCACATCGAGTGTGATCCTCATACATAGCCTTAACTGGTTTCATTGGTTGCTTCGGACACGTCTCAGTAGAATGGCCAAACACACAACATGTAGCACATCGATACGGACTCCATTCATACTCCACATACATAGTCTCTTTAATAAAACCCTCCCCCTCAGGTTCAGGTATTGCCATTGTAATTTCTTCTCTGAAATCTTTATCAGCAGAGATTTCAATCAACGCTCTAGCATAGCTACTACGACCCCATGAGTCCGTGCACATAGACGTAGTAAAAGAATCTAGCATCTTTGGTTCCCCAATTGTCGTTGCAATCAGGCTAAGCCCATCTTTCGTATAAGCCGCAATAGGAACTTCATGTATTTTAACCCATACTTGAACCTTTTTTACCTCTTTCTTTTGTAGTTTAGTTGTTGGAGTCCAGCCATTAAGAAACATAGATTGAGATCTAATTATCCATGGACCATCCTTGAGAACATTCAACATACCAACTTCATCATTAAACTTAAAAAAGAAAAAGCCATTTGCGTTTATCATAGTTTTTTGCAACCCATATTTCTTCCAATTAGTCCGCACAAAATAATCAACAACTGGATACGCAACACGAACTCCTAAAAAATACCCATACAAAGTGTTAGCCAACTTATCTTGCACAGCATGCACTGACTCCCTCAGAAGAACAACATCACAGCCATCGTGCACCACGGAGCTAGCAAGTGCTCGAAAATTAACCTTCTTTGAATTATTAGCTACTACCGAGTCTGCATATGACATAGATTTAGAAGTGTTTCCATGAACCGGAGGGGTTCCCTGAGTTCCATCAGTTTCAGCCAAGTTAATCCCCGAACCCTCACATTCCGATGATTGCACAGGAACCGGAACAGTGATTTTAGTTAATTCATCAATAACATTAAACTTCTTAGCATCAGACTGAGACACCTGCACTGTACCTCTTCTGGGGAGTATCAGATTACCATCTATGTTCACCACTCGACTGGCCAAACCCTTGAACGGTAAGGGAGGCTTACCTCAATCTCCCAGAACATTATCATCAGGTTTGAAACGATCATCCATTGGAAAATAAACACCTCTCTCCTTTAAACAGCAAATTAAACAACCATGCACAAGAAAAACATGATCACCAGAGCAATAACAATAACAAGCCGAAAAACAGAAAACCCTAATCTAGCAAACCCTATCCCATGAAACCTTCGGAAACATATAGTAAACCTTGTGTATCAAGTTACTGTCAGACAGTATGATCGACGAACCAAGAGAACTATACACCTCGTTAGAATATCACAGGATAATGGCGGCGATTGAAAGGAAACAGAAACAAAAAATCCTAGACGTAAATCCATCAAAGCTGCTAACTAGTTCGTTATAGAGATTGATAAATCAATCCCTAATCACAGACTGCTATACAGAAAATCACGATGAAAATCTAAGGATTCATGAAGAACAGAAAACGCCTGCTAGAGAGAGAGAATTAGGGTTTTCTCTATACATATATCCTTTTAATATATTTTCCGTCATCCATAATCAACAAGCCTCGCGCAGACTCCAATCCTGCATAATCCCAAGGATCTGGGTCGATCTCTTGAATCTCATTGTGTGAAGCTTCAACCGAACTGTATTCAGAATAAGCTCTATAAGCTGATCGGCTCCCCTTTTCCTGCTCGAGAATAATCTTTGATTCCGTACCTGCCAAACAAAATACGCCGCTGCTCCTACAACAAGCTTCCCAATAACTCTGGTCGCGCTCCTAGAATTCGCATGCAAAACCAAATGTTCGAGAATCAAATCCCAAGAATTAGGAATAGTTCCCATACCAGCTCTATGTTTCATGCCATTCCAAACCTAGGTCGCATATGATCACTCAAAGAACAAGTGCTCATGTGAATCCAGCCCTAAAGTGCATAGCGAACACCATAGTAAATTAAAGTTTGCATTGCCCGAGGAATACCATTTACTCATCACATCCTGCGTCTTTAATCACTTATAAACCAGAAGCCACATGAAAAACTAATGGCGAGGGATAGATTGAGCAAACCAAACCACATTCACCCATGGGACCTCATGTTGGGTAATGCGGATGTCGTCCCACACTATAGTCGTGCTATAGTCTCCCTCTTCACCCGATCTAGACCTCCATACAATCCTGTCTTCAAGCTCCGGGTTAAGAACAATGTTACGCATATTCTGAAGTAATGGAAATCTAGTTGACCACAAACTAGGGCAACACCATATCCCATGGCCACACACATCTGTCACCGTCGATTGTGGAGAAAAACCCGCATTTGCAATCAATCTAGGAGTAATGAACGAGTTCAATGGGCAAATATCATCCCACCTATCAAACCAAACTCGAGTGTTCAACCCATTACCGATCTTAGTCCAGACATGTTGTTGGATCACAGGCCTTAAAGCTAATAGTTTTCTCCATGTCCACATTACATCACTCCTAAGCGGTACATCCCAAAAGCTCCTACCCCGAAGATGATACGAATGCATCCATTTTACCCATAGCGATTCCCTAAGAGTAAGAAGACTCCAGATATGAGCAACCATAAGAGCATTATTCATATCTGCAATTCTCCTAATACCCAAACCGCCTTCCCGTTTTGGCATACACACATGATCCCACTTAACCCTCGCCTTCCCTTTGATATCATTACCTTGAGCCCACAAGAACCTTCGCATTTTGCCTTCAAGATCCTGAATGATGCGTTTAGGCATGATAAAAACCGAGGCCCAATAGATATGCATAGAGGATAAAATCAAACGAATAAGTTGGAGCCGTCCAGCAAAGGATAAGCATTTATTCTTCCAATTCGTTATTCTGTTTTCCATATTCTCCACGAGCCTATTACAATCTTTGTACAGAAGTCTCGACGAGACAAGAGGAACTCCAAGGTATCGAACAGGCAAAACACCCTCCTCAAAAGGCATGGTGTTACGGATCTGATCCTTAACAGCATTCGACACATTGCCAAAAAAAATGGTACTTTTACTCATACTTGGAACAAGCCCAGACATGTTCTTGAAAATATTCAAAGCCTCCAAAACAACTTTAGCAGAGCCATGGTCTCCTCAAGCAAACAGAAAAAGATCATCAGCAAAGCAAATATTTATAATACGTTGCTTTTCACACCTAGAATGAAACCAGAACTCAACTGATAGCGACACTTGGTTTTGCAAGATCAAAGTAAGGACCTCCATGACCAAAGTGAACAAATAAGGAGACATCGGGTCTCCTTGACGTAACCCATGCTTTCCTTTAAAGAAACCAAACAGATTACCGTTGATCGCTAAAGAAATGGATGTCGTTTTTACACAAGCCATAATCCATTTTATCATCATCTGATGGAAACTGAACCCCTTTAGAGTATGCTCTAAGAACCGCCAGTCAACCGTGTCGTATGCTTTTTGGATGTCGACTTTGAAAGCACATCTTGGAGGCCCTTGATTACGATGGTACTTATGCATAAGCTCCTGTGTTAACAGAATATTATCTGAGATTCTCCTACCAGGAACAAACGCAGATTGATTAATGCTAACAACTTTAGTCAAGCCTTCTTTGATACGGTTGGTAATAATCTTGCTAATACACTTATAAAGCGTATTACAACAAGATATCGGCCTATAATCGGTAATCAATGAAGGGATACTGGTCTTTGGGATAAGCGAAATAATAGTATGGTTCAGCTGCAAAAGAAGCTTCCCATTCATGAAAAAATCCTTCACCGCCTCACAAACATCCTTCCCAACAACATCCCAAGCTTTTTTAAAGAAAACCGAGGTATAACCGTCAGGGCCCGGAGCTTTATTTCCCGCAATAGAGAACATAGCCAATTTAATCTCCTCATCAGTCACCTGTCTAACCATATTGTTAGCTATATCGGTTGGTAACACGTTTCGAAAAAGATCCGGAGTAGGAACCACACTACTACTACCAGGGCTACCAAAAAAATTGCATAATGATCCACTAGAACCTGAGAAACACATCCTCCTTCGTGCAAAATCCATCTGGTATCTCTAACCGAATGAATCTGACTTCGATGGTTTTTATCTTTAAGCACATTATGAAAAAACTTGGAATTTGAGTCACCCAAGTCCAACCAGTCAACTTGAGCTTTTTGTTTAAGAAACAACCCCTCATCCTTCACCGCGTCCTTATAGAGTTGGATTAAACGACCATGCTGAGCGATCAAGCCATCATTCAACGGATCTACATCAATAGCCTTCTGGCACGTTTCCAGCTCTCTCCTATAAGTCTTGACCTTCTCATGCAAATTTCCTTGCTGAGAGAAAAGTTTCCGAAGCGGATGTTTAAGGAGTTGGAGCTTCTTGACCACTTGAAACATTCGAAAACCTGGTTGATCACTACACCAAACTTGTTTCACCGCATCCATAAATCCCCTCTTATCAGCCAATAGATTAACAAATTTAAACGGCTTCGGTGTCTCTCTAGTCAAACTTGGCAGCTTTAAAATACAAGGGGTGTGGTCCGATATGCGATACGGATGAAAATACGCAACCACGGTCGGAAACCCATCGATGAGGTGGACATTCCCTAAAATTCTATCAAGTTTCTTGAATATGGCACGTTGATCTTGCTGCTTGTTTGTCCACGTAAAATGCAGCCCCGAATAGTTGACATCAAAAACCTCAATATCATCAACACATTCTTTGAACTCCCTATTTCCGATACTAATAGAAGAAGGGCCATTCAGCGTATCATCATGGAATAAATAGGCATTGAAGTCACCCATGATTGCCCATGGCTTGTCACGGATATACGAATGATGAACCCACAAATTCAGCCACAAGACTCTCCTATTTTTATACACATTATCCGCATAAACTGTGACAACTCGTATTTCAGAACCTATCTTTGTGCTTAATGTAACGTATGTAAACTTTGTGTGATTATCTGATATGTTGATTTAATGAATGTGTATGAGACGTCACGTTTGTATTATGTGGATCCATGTATGTATATATATTATAAGCTCGGTTGTACAACACTTGTCCGGTCGCACAAGCCATTGGGCCGCACACTTTGTCACTTTCTCTCACACCCTTCTCGGCCCACACTATGCTTGACTCGAGACCAATGGGCAACCCATGATGGGTTCGGCCCACTCCTTGTTTCTCATAATACACAAGGGGTTGTGTATTATGTCACACACCTCTCTCATTATTTGCAAACTCTCAAAACACGAAACCCTAGAAGCTCTCTTCCTCCCCTCTAACCCGACGGCATCTTTCTTCCGATCGAAGACCTTCTCGGCTCCATCTTGTATTCCGGTTAGTGTCTTGTTAAGTTGTTTTGAATCATGAAGTTGTGATTGTTATGAACTATGTGAAATCTAGGGTTCTATACTAGTTGTGTGATTGATGAATTTATGTAAAACGGAAACATGTAGATGATTATGATATTGATGTATTGCTTGGTAAATTAAGAACCTACAAACTATTAGAATTGTTAAACCCGAATGAGATTAGGGTTTTGGCAATCTAGATATGCATGAGTATTCGGTATTATTGTTGTCGTGTAAATCCGAGTCGTATGTTAATCGTGGAATCGATGGTATGGAATAGCTGGTTAATTGATGTTTATGATTTAGGATTTACATGTTAAGTGTTAGAAATTGTTAATCTAATGATCCGACTGTTACAGATCTTGTTTGAATGTTTAAGGTGATATGAGTGTGCATAATTGCTGAAATTAATGCTATTTGATCTGAATGGAAACTGCCAAACTTGTTTGCAAATGTTACGGAGATAATAGGCTGAGAATAAGGAAGTCTGTTACACACCTAGTCTCGACAAGGGTTACGAGTCGAGAACTCACAGTCTCAACTCGAGACCACACCTCATCAGCACACAAACAACGGGACTCGAGACCTTGGTTGCGGGTCTTGTTGCGACTCGAGACCTGACTCGAGACCACCCAGTCTCGAGTGATGAATACATGACCCAAGACCGCACAGTCTCGACTCGAGATCTCCGGTCTTGACTCGAGACCATATGATTTCACAAACTGTTTTGACTCGCATACTGTTACGGACCTAAGTGATTGGGCTACATATTTGGACTTTGTTTATTTAAGCATGTGTTACTGTTGAACTCGTATGTGCTGTTGCTAAACTGCCATGTTTAAACATGTATGCCATGATCAATACCTCTATGCAACTTGCTAGTATACGTGTAGAAAATATACGTGCATTACTTGGTTTGAACATGACTTGTGTGGTAACCATACTAGGACGTGGTTGACCACAATTAGCTTAAGTGACCTTTTGATTATCTGCCGAGCTAATCTAAGGTGAGTTCACACTTTCTACAAAGCATGGGATTCCCAGGGGTTTGGAATGGGTTAAGGAATATGGATTCCTCGTCCTTCTTGGGTAGGACAGTACGGGTTTAGGAATATAATTCCTCGTCCTCAGGGTCAGTTAACTTTTACTAGACCAAAACTCTATCACAAAGTCCCTCCTTTTTATATCGACTTAATCACCGGGCCAATGGCGAGCGGGTCATTAGTTAGATAGCGCTATTTAGGTTTGACAAGCCTCACACCGTGCCGCAGAGGACGGGCGTGAACTAATGGATCTGGGCACGTCAATGATGATAGACATTGACAGTTCAGGGCACATAAACATGACTACAGTCAGCAGTCGATATGGTAACGAGTCTAGTGTATACATGGGGTAGCCCCCACGACCGAAAAGCCAGATAACTAAACATGAGGTAGCCCCCACGGCTGGATTGCCAGAGTAAATGGGTTAAACAAATCACGTTTTCAACTATGGGGTAACCCCCACGGCAGGATTCCAGCTAAAGGAAACTGTTTTCGAAACAACTTAAAACACACACCCAACTGTGAACTCGCTCAACATTATTGTTGACTCGTTACTACATGCTTTGCAGGTCAATAGGTTTAGCAGGAGCTTGCATGGGGGAGAGTCGTTGTGGAGCATGGACATTGAGTGTTCATGATAAACTTAAACACTTTTACTTTATGATTTGGGTTTTGAACTATTTGCTTCCGCTGATAACTTAAACTATGTTTTGTTTGGACACCAATTGTATTGTGTTGGATTTTATTATTACTTACATGCTTGTTCAATATGATTGGTGGCTTGATCCTGGTCATGTCACGCCTCCAAGCGGTGATCCTCCGCGTGTGGATTCTGGGGGTGTGACAGATTGGTATCAGAGCCATTGGTTATAGTGAACTTGGTTTTAATAAGGGAAAAACATTTTTGTTAAAACCAGACTATAACCTGCACAGTGCTCAACGGTCCACAACGACGCTTCACTCCACGTGCAAGGCTCGACATTCTAGGTGATATGGTTTATGTTTTATTGCCTACTTCCTAGATTACATAGAACTTTGCTTATGGTATGCTTAGATAAGCGTAGCAACGATAGTATGAAAACACATGTGTGCTTACTCTCTTCTGTCATCGCACTTTCGCGAACCCCTCTCACCCATGTTTCCCTTGATATGAAGATCATGGCTGGACGTGTTAACATGACTCAAGCCCAGTTGACGGCTTTGATTAACCAACAAGTTGATGCGACACTTGCAGCCGCACAAGCAGGAGGTATACCCTGCAGTCTAAACTCACTCTAGGATCTTTAGGTCCTACTCTCGTAAACCAACACTTGTGCTTAACTTTGTCCCTTCTTACGCCCACAACAGGTCAGCATGCTCAGCAACCTGTGTGCACCTTCAAAACTTTTATGGACTGCCGACCCACTACTTTCAGCGGCACTGAAGGAGCAGTAGGACTCCTCCACTGGTTTGAGAAGCTCGAATCTATCTTTGAGATGTGTGAATGCCCTGAGGCTCGCAGGGTGAAATATGCTACTGGTACTCTTGAGGGCATAGCGCTCACGTGGTGGAACACTAGTTCAAATGCTGGGGTTGGTTGCTGCTAACGCCACCCCCTGGAACGATTTTAAGGAATTGATCAAAGAAGAATACTGTAGCCGTGATGACATTCATAAGCTGGAGGTAGAGTTTTACAACTTAAAGATGACGGGGTCGGAAATTGAAGCTTATACAAAAAGATCGAACGAGTTGGCCATCCTGTGTCCCACTATGGTAGACCCTCCCATCAAACGTATCGAACTGTATCTCAAGGGTTTAGTGCCAGAGATTCAAAGTCACATAACCTCAGCAAACCTTGGCACCATCCAACAGATCATCAAGCTGGCTCATCGTCTCACGGATCAGGCGGTGGAGCAGAACATGTTACCAAAGCGCATTAGTGCTACCACTACAGATGCTCCTAGTGACAACAAGCGAAAATGGGATGGAGCTTCAAGCAAAGGTTCAACTTCTGTTCAATCTCAGTCTCAGCAGAGAAGGACTGACGACTACAAAAGCCCTAGCCAACAATCATCTGGTAGCCAGAGTTAGGGTGGGTACAAGGGAAATCACCCCAAATGCAATCGTTGTAACCTACACCACAGTGGGCCATGCACCAGGGGTAACTATCATCGGTGCAACAAGCCAGGCCACGCCGCAAAGGATTGTAGAAGTTTATACCCCGCAAACCAGAATCGTCAGCAACAGCAAGCCCCACAACGCCAGCAGTAGCAGCGGCAAGGTAACAACAAAGGGTGCTTTCAGTGTGGAGCTGTAGGCCACTTCAAGAGGGCTTGCCCCCAACTAAACCAGAACCAGAACAACGACAACAACAATAATAACAATCAGGGGAATGGAAACAACGGGGGTAACAATGGCAATGGTGCAAGGGGTCGTGTGTTCGTTATTGGCCAGGGTGAAGCGAGGAATGATCCCAATGTTGTGACGGGTAAGTTCCTTCGCGACGACTTTTACGTTACAGTTTTATTTGATTTGGGTGCCGATACTAGCTACGTGTCCTTAAAAGTTAGTCAAATGCTTAAGCGTACCCCAACACTGTTAAACACCAAACACACTGTAGAGCTAGCTAATGGTAAGAGTTTAGAGGCCACACACGTAGTCAAGGGTTGTAATCTTGTTCTTGCTGATCACACCTTCTCTATCGACCTCATCCCTATCGTTCTGGGTAGTTTCGACGTTGTCATTGGGATGGATTGGTTATCCCAACACCGAGCAGAGATTCGTTGCAACGAAAAGATTGCCCGTATACCTCGTTCAGGTGATGAACCTCTTATGATTCGTGGTGACAAGAGTGGTGCTGTTGTGAGCATCATCTCTTTCCTTAAGGCCCAGAAGTGTTTGCGTAAGGGCCACACTGCTATTTTGGCTCTCGTCACTGACACCTCGAAGAAAGAGAAGAAGATAGAAGATTTTCCGATCGTACGTGACTATCCTGAGGTATTTCCTGAGGAATTACCTGGCCTTCCGCCTCATCGCCAGGTCGAGTTTCAAATCGAGCTACCTCCTGGAGCAGCGCCCATAGCTCGAGCACCTTATCGTTTAGCTCCATCAGAGTTGGAAGAACTCTCTACGCAACTACAAGGACTCTTGGACAAGGGTTTTATTCGTCCTAGCTCTTCGCCTTGGGGAGCTCCAGTATTATTTGTGAAGAAGAAGGACGGTACCTTCAGGATGTGCATAGATTACCGTGAACTCAACAAGGTGACGGTGAAGAATCGTTATCCCCTTCCACGTATTGACGACTTGTTCGACCAGCTACAAGGGTCGAGCTACTACTCGAAGATTGATTTGAGATCGGGTTATCACCAGCTGAGAGTCCGAGAGGAGGACGTCTCCAAAACAGCCTTTAGAACTCGTTATGGACACTACGAGTTTTTGGTCATGCCCTTTGGACTGACAAACGCACCTGCGGTTTTCATGGACCTTATGAATCGGGTGTGCAAGCCTTACCTCGACAAGTTCGTCATAGTTTTTATCGACGACATCCTGATCTATTCTAAAAGTCAGGAAGAACACGAGCAGCATCTACGACTTATTTTGGAACTCCTACGAACAGAACAACTTTATGCTAAGTTCTCGAAATGTGACTTCTGGCTTCGTGAAGTCCATTTCCTAGGTCACGTGGTAAACAAGGATGGGATCCATGTTGATCCATCCGAGGTAGACTCGATCAGGAACTGGCCTGCACCTAGAACACCAACGGAAATTCGCCAATTCTTGGGTTTGGCGGGCTATTACAGAAGGTTTATCAAGGATTTCTCCAAGATTGCGCAACCTCTCACCTCACTAACACAGAAAGGTGTCACCTATCGTTGGGGTGATGCACAAGAAACTGCGTTTCAACACTTAAAGGATAGACTTTGTAGCGCCCCTATCCTCTCATTGCCTGAAGGCACAGACGATTTTGTGGTTTATTGCGACGCATCCATCCAGGGACTTGGATGTGTGCTGATGCAACGTGACAAGGTTATCGCTTATGCTTCACGTCAACTTAAGATTCACGAAAGGAACTACACTACACACGATTTGGAGCTGGGAGTTGTTGTTTTCGCACTCAAGATATGGAGACATTACCTGTACGGTACCAGGTGCACCATTTACACCGATCACTGGAGTCTCGAGCATATCTTCAAGCAAAAGGAGTTGAACATGCGTCAACGTCGATGGGTCGAGTTGTTCAATGATTACGAATGCGCCATCAAGTATCATCCAGGCAAAGCCAATGTTGTGGCTGACGCCCTCAGTCGAAAGGACACTACGCCTAAGCACGTGCGAGCATTACAACTTACCATTCAGTCTAGTCTTCCAGCTCAGATACGAGATGCTCAGGTTGAAGCATTGAAACCAGACAACGTCAGGGCTGAAGCCCTACGTGGCTCAAGGCAGCGATTAGAACAAAAGGCAGACGGTGCCTACTATGTAACAGGACGCATTTGGGTCCCACTCTATGGCAACTTACGCGAACTTGTGATGGATGAAGCACACAAGTCCCGTTACTCAGTACATCCTGGTTCGGATAAGAAGTACCACGATATCAAAACTACGTACTGGTGGCCTAGCATGAAGGCCCACATTGCAACTTATGTTAGCAAGTGCTTGACTTGTGCGAGAGTCAAGACTGAATACCAGAAACCCTCAGGCCTACTTCAACAACCAGAGATACCACAATGGAAATGGGAGCAAATTTCCATGGATTTCGTTACTGGCCTGCCTAGATCTCAGCGCGGAAATGACACTATTTGGGTGATCATGGATCGACTCACAAAGTCTGCACACTTCTTGGCTATAAAGGAAACGGATAAGTTCTCTACCTTAGCAGACGTTTATCTTAAGGAAGTTGTCTCGAGGCACGGGGTGCCCACCTCTATTATCTCTGATCGTGATGCACGTTTTACTTCAGAGCTGTGGCAAGCAATGCACAAGTCCTTTGGCTCACGTTTAGATATGAGCACAGCTTATCACCCGCAAACAGATGGGTAGTCTGAACGCACCATCCAGACCCTTGAAGACATGCTTAGGGCATGTGTGATTGACTTTGGCAACGGCTGGGAAAAGCATTTGCCACTTGTGGAATTTTCGTACAATAACAGCTACCACACCAGCATTAAAGCTGCTCCGTTTGAGGCATTGTACAGGCGTAAATGCCGATCACCTCTTTGTTGTGCAGAGGTGGGGGATAGTCAGATCACTGGTCCAGAACTTGTGGTAGACACAACAGAACGGATTGCTCAAATACGACAACGAATGGCGGCAGCTCGTGACCGTCAGAAAAGCTACGCCGATAAGGGCAGGAAACCACTCGAGCTCCAGGTTGGGGAGCGAGTGCTACTCAAGGTTTCACCCTGGAAGGGTGTGGTTCGTTTTGGCAAGCGAGGCAAACTTAACCCACGATACGTCGGACCTTTCGAAATCATCGAGAAAATAGGCAAGGTGGCCTACAAACTGAACTTGCCAGCAAAACTCAGTGCAGTTCATAACGTTTTCCACGTGTCGAATCTGAAAAAGTGTCTGTCAGATGAGACCCTCATAGTTCCTTTGAAGGAGCTCACTATCGACGAGCAGTTGCGATTCGTCGAGGAACCAGTTGAAATCACAGACTGGGATGTTAAGGTCCTCAAGCGCACTAGAATACCTCTCGTTCGAGTTCATTGGAACTCACGTCGTGGCCCAGAGTTCACCTAGGAACGCGAAGATCAGATGAAACAAAAGTATCCCCAACTGTTCGCAAACAGTACAACCACTACTGAGGCTGAAGCTACGGAATTTCGGGACGAAATTCTAGATCAACGGGGGGAGGATGTGACACCCCAGGAAAACCAGGAAAACCATGCAACTTAACTAGCTTCCTCAGTGAGTACGTACCAAATTTTGGGACGAAATTTCTTTCAACTTGGGGATAATGTGACAACTCGTATTTCAGAACCTATCTTTGTGCTTAATGTAACGTATGTGAACTTTGTGTGATTATCTGATATGTTGATTTAATTAATGTGTATGAGACGTCACGTTTGTATGATGTGGATCCATGTATGTATATATATTAAAGCTCGGTTGCACAACACTTGTCCGGTCGCACAAGCCATTCGGCCGCACACTTTGTCCCTTTCTCTCACACCCTTCTCGGCCCACACTATGCTTGACTCGAGACCAATGGGCAACCCATGATGGGTTCGGCCCACTCCTTGTTTCGCATAATACACAAGGGGTTGTGTATTATGTCACACACCTCTCTCATTATTTGCAAACTCTCAAAACACAAAACCCTAGAAGCTCTCTTCCTCCCCTCTAACCCGACGGCATCTTTCTTCTGATCGAAGACCTTCTCGGCTCCATCTTGTATTCCGGTTAGTGTCTTGTTAAGTTGTTTTGAATTATGAAGTTGTGATTATTATGAACTATGTGAAATCTAGGGTTCTATACTAGTTGTGTGATTGATGAATTTATGTAAAACGGAAACATGTAGATGATTATGATATTGATGTATTGCTTGGTAAATTAAGAACCTACAAACTATTAGAATTGTTAAACCCGAATGAGATTAGGGTTTTGGTAATCTAGATATGCATGAGTATTCGGTATTATTGTTGTCGTGTAAATCCGAGTCGTATGTTAATCGTGGAATCGATGGTATGGAATAGCTGGTTAATTGATGTTTATGATTTAGGATTTACATGTTAAGTGTTAGAAATTGTTAATCTAATGATCCGACTGTTACAGATCTTGTTTGAATGTTTAAGGTGATATGAGTGTGCATAATTGCTGAAATTAATGCTATTTGATCTGAATGGAAACTGCCAAACTTGTTTGCAAATGTTACAGAGATAATAGGCTGAGAATAAGGAAGTCTGTTACACACCTAGTCTCGACAAGGGTTACGAGTCGAGAACTCACAGTCTCGACTCGAGACCACACCTCATCAGCACACAAACAACAGGACTCGAGACCTTGGTTGCGGGTCTTGTTGCGACTCGAGACCTGACTCGAGACCACCCAGTCTCGAGTGATGAATACATGACCCGAGACCGCACAGTCTCGACTCGATATCTCCGGTCTCGACTCGAGACCATATGATTTCACAAACTGTTTTGACTCGCATACTGTTACGGACCTAAGTGATTGGGCTGCATATTTGGACTTTGTTTATTTAAGCATGTGTTACTGTTGAACTCGTATGTGCTGTTGCTAAACTGCCATGTTTATACGTGTATGCCATGATCAATACCTCTATGCAACTTGCTAGTATACGTGTAGAAAATATACGTGCATTACTTGGTTTGAACCTGACTTGTGTGGTAACCATACTAGGACGTGGTTGACCACAATTAGCTCAAGTGACCTTTTGATTATCTGCCGAGCTAATCTAAGGTGAGTTCACACTTTCTACAAAGCATGGGATTCCCAGGGGTTGGGAATGGGTTAAGGAATATGGATTCCTCGTCCTTCTTGGGTAGGACAGTACGGGTTCAGGAATATAATTCCTCATCCTCAGGGACAGTTAACTTTTACTAGACCAAAACTCTATCACGAAGTCCCTTCTTTTTATATCGACTTAATCGCCGGGACAATGGCGAGCGGGTCATTAGTTAGATAGCGCTATTTAGGTTTGACAAGCCTCACACCGTGCCGCAGAGGACGGGCGTGAACTAATGGATCTGGGCACGTCAATGATGATAGACATTGACAGTTCAGGGCACATAAACATGACTACAGTCAGCAGTAGATATGGTAACGAGTCTAGTGTATACATGGGGTAGCCCCCACGGCCGAAAAGCCAGATAACTAAACATGGGGTAGCCCCCACGGCTGGATTGCCAGAGTAAATGGGTTAAACAAATCACGTTTTCAACTATGGGGTAACCCCCACGGCAGGATGCCAGCTAAAGGAAACTGTTTTTGAAACAACTTAAAACACACACCCAACTGTGAACTCGCTCAACATTATTGTTGACTCGTTACTACATGCTTTGCAGGTCAATAGGTTTAGCAGGAGCTTGCATGGGGGAGAGTCGTTGTGGAGCATGGACATTGAGTGTTCATGATAAACTTAAACACTTTTACTTTATGATTTGGGTTTTGAACTATTTGCTTCCGCTGATAACGTAAACTATGTTTTGTTTGGACACCAATTGTATTGTGTTGGATTTTATTATTACTTACATGCTTGTTCAATATGATTGGTGGCTTGATCCTGGTCATGTCACGCCTCCAAGCGGTGATACTCCGCGTGTGGATTCTAGGGGTGTGACATAAACAAAAGAGCAAAACAAAGCTTTACGGTCAGTCTTAAAAACGATCTGTGTATGAACCACTTGATCTGTTTGTGATAGGATCATTACATCAACCACACTAGCATCCCATCCCATAATAATTCTCGTGCCTTTTGCACAACAATTCGCATTGGTAGACCAACTCCAAGACCGACAAACTTTATTGCAAACATCATACACATTAGAAGAATCGACATGGGTTTCCATAATTGCACATACTTGTACATGATTATCCACCATCACCTGACGAACCTCCTTCTGTTTGAGGGAACAGTTCAACCCCCTTATGTTCCTGGAAGCTAAACTACCCATGGGAACCCGTAGAACCGGGTGTGCTTGCACCCTCAGAAATACCATCATTCTTTTAAGTCATAAAACTAGGAATGTCTGCTAGCAAATTATCAACATCAACACCATCCGTAATTATTTCTTCCGTAACTTGATTTTTACCTTTAAACTTCGGCATTGTTTCTTTTCCACCTCTACCACCTGAGTCATCATCCTGGTTCCCATCATTATTGGTTAGCACATCAAAAGAGTTCGTCATTTGAACTTGAGACTCCCTGTTCACCGATTTGTCCATGGGTTTAACCACCGGGCGATATACAAACTTAGGTTTCTGGTTCTTCATATGCAAACCTGGATTATTTGGTTTCTTATTTCTACCTATAGCTTCTTGGAAGTCGTCATTTTGCTTGACAGAATCATCATTCTTAGCTGGAGCCGGCCTCTTTGGACTAGAACTATCATTATGCCCGAACACACAACACGCAGAACATCTCAATGGTTCCCAGTCATAATCAACCTTTATCACAACCTTCGTATGACTACTCCCATCCAAAGACGGGATAGCAACAGTGATACTCTTTTTTAACTCAGCTTCCGCATGGATTTCTACCAACGCCCTGGCATAACTACTCCGACCCCACGATTCAGCACACATAGTTGCAGTGTAAGAGTCTAACATCTTCAACATACCAATCTTAGATGCAAGCAAGCTCAACCCATCCTCTGTGAAGGCAGTCAACGGCACATCATGCATTTTAATCCAAACCGGAACTGTTTTAATATCCTGTTTCTCTACCGTCACATTAGGTGACCATTCATTAAGAATAATTGGTACATTCCTAATCATCCATGGTCCATCTTCCATCAGTTGATCCAGTCCCTCCTTTGTTTTAAATTTAAAGAAAAAGAAACCTTTTGCGTTCATCATGAGCCTAACAAGGCCATACTTCACCCAGTTGTTCTTGGCAAAATAATCTACCACAGGAAATGCAAGACGTTTACCCAAGAAGTACCCATATAAGGTATTTGCATACCTGTCATTAACCTGTTTTACCGAGGATAAAGGAATCACTACATCAGCTCCATCAACTTTTTCAGTAGACTCCATCGGTCTAAAGTTAACTTTAACCGGTTCCTTTTTAGATTTAACCATGTTGGCAAATGATAGAGGTTCCAATACTATATTGGTACTCGAGTCTAATTGATCAGAAGAAAACACCTCTCCCTCCATAGTAGAAGAAGAACCCCTCGCCATATTCAGATTATGCATGTGAGATACGTTACATGGTGAACTCCCAGCCGAACCCTTCTGGCCATACTTATTCAGATTAAGACTAGCAAAGCTAGGTGGCTTAACCGGTGGCTTAACCGGTGGCTCTCCTACAGGTTTCGAGATCTTTGACAAACCATCCAAGATCGAGGTACCTGATGTAGAATACAAACCCCACCTCAGCATCATCGGATTGCCTTCAATATTAGTTACTCGTAATCCAATTCCACGCACAGGTGCTGTTCCAGGGGTTGTTTCCGTATCATCATTCGCTATAAGGTTTCGTACTCCATCCGAGGTATCCATATTGTCAACAACACCACTCAAAATAGGATATCCATCCGCATCAGAATAATCAACTCTCTCACTGATCACGTAGACCATGACCATGCACCAGAAAACTACGAACAGACGCAACTAAAGACACGTCTCTTAAACTCTAAACATGTGAAAGTTCGAGTTTGAAGGACTAAAGTTGTCAAACGATGAAAATATGTATGCGAAGGGACTAAAAGTGCCAACATGCCAAACTTATGCCTCTGATTGACCACACGTGATAAATATATTCTTAAATGAGTAATTATTCGAATATAAGAAGCCGTTTGTGAAAGTAAACAAAAGTTTACAAGATACAGGGGTTAAACATGTCAACATGTAAATTCTTACCTCTGAGTGACCTTTTAACGAACTCCTGACTTCGTAATGTTCGATTATACTCTCAAGAATATATGATATCAATTTCACGAGGTTTTGATATCGTTATGTATTATTTTCGCAAATTCCCAAGAATTAGGGTTAAAAGCGTCAACGAGACGAAACTTGTGTTTTCGGTGAACGTTTAACGAAACCGAACCTAACGGTGTTTGGTTATACTCCCTAGATCATCTACAAACTAACTACAAGGGCCTTTTGTTCCTAAAATGAAAGATATGAAGCTTAAAAAGGTGCAGGGTATGAGAATTTTGATTCTCACTCTCACTTGTTTTTTGAGTGTAAGTACTCCTCACAAGTGTGGCTTACGGTTCGAAATAGGGTGGGGATGAGTTCTGTTTGTCCGAAATGGGTGGATATCATCGATTGGCTTTGTGCTCGAGCTCATTCAAGGAAGGCCGATATTTATGTTGCTAAAATTCTTGTTGCGGCTGCCGCGTATAGTATTTGGCAAGAGAGGAATGCCAGGTTATTTAAAAATCAGTTGAGACCTCCTGAAACGGTTAGGGTGCGCAAGCTTCTTGGAGAATGGGAGATCCATACGAAAGAAAATGAAGACGATGGCGGCTGATTACTTCGTAATTTTTGGCATCCATTATGTCTAGATTCTTGTCTAGTTGTTTTAGTTGGCTATTTTGATTTTATAACTATTTGGTTTTACTTTCATAGGGCATGTCTCATGATTGAACTAGTGTAGATTCTCTACACTACTTGTGTTTTTTGGTTGTGAATATATAGAATCACCGGGGTAACCCTTTACCCAAAAAAAGGTGCAGGGACTGAACATGAAAACTTGGAAACTTGTTTGGCTAGTACCCCATAGGGTCATGCTGCGCGACCATGAACTGCTTATGCCGTTGCGCGACGCGACGGCTCTACTTCGACAGAATGTGTTGGACAGGTGTTGGTGATCTTGTGCTCCAAACCAAAACAAAACGAATTATATGTCCTTGTTGATGGTTTTAATACCACTATGACACCTGAAGCCATCATACAACACCCCTAAACACCTGTGATGATCTTGTGTAACCTCCATGCACTATAAATAGGCTCCTTTGGGCAGCCATCATACTTGCACTTTCATTCAACATCACTTCTCTCACTTTGCTTGTGCTTTTCTTGAGCTTTCTTTGGGATTCCTGATCAAGAGGGAGCCCACCTTAGTTCAATCTTCATGCAAGGACCTGTTGTAAGTGTCCTTAGCCACTTTAGTTTAGTTTTTATGTGTTTAAAGGCCAAAGGTCAAAGTTGTCGTAATAACGCTTTGACTTTCGGTTTAGACCTAAACGGTCCAGCCATTGTTCGAGGCGAATATGGCTACGTGATCGTAATTAGGTAGTTGTTAATCCCTCAAAAGGGCACCTCCTAATTACCACGTTTACTTAGTTAATTGTCGGGTCAAAGTAACTAGTCAAAAAGTCAAAATAGTCAGATTTTCATAAAATAATTAAAACTGATAATGTAGGAGTTATGAACCATGTTTTATCACTTAAATAACTTGGTAAATAATATTAAAACATGTCTAAGCATGTTCAACCCAACAATTCTGAGTTTAGAGTCGGTTCGTAACCGAAAGTCGCAAAAGCTTGACTTTTGCTTTGACTTTCAGTTCTGACCCGATTGAGCTTAATTCTTCTATGTTTTAAGCTTTCATTAGAACCATTTTATGTTCTAATATAACCCTCTGAAGTTATATTACCTGGTCATTAATATTCTGAATTATATGTTAGTTTCCGTTATTATGCTTATAATTGACCATTATGCCCTTTTGATCTAAAAATGAGATTTTTGAATATGTGAGCATACAAATAGGTTATGTACTAAATGGGTTTTGTTGGGGGAAATGGGGATCCCGTCAAGGGGAAACATAAAGGGGGATGTGAGCTAAATGAGGAGTCTGATGAGGACGAGGTCGAGGTTGTTTATGATGAAATGAATGACTTTACGACATCGGGAACACATCCTACGTCTTCTAGTACAGGGGCAAGCACCTCTTTCACAAAGTTATCCAATGGATAGTTTGTTTCTGATTCAAGCTAGGGGGCTGCCGTTTGGTGGCAATTTCATTTTTGATGATGGTGGTTGACGTCGTTGTTTGGTTTATTTTCGAGTTGTCTACTAGTTAGTCATTTTAATCATGTTGTAGTAGGCTAGGTTGAGGTGGTATTTTGGTTTTTTGTTTGTTTTGTTTACATATATGGGGCCTGTCCTGTATATGAACTAGTGGGGAACTCATCCTCACTACTTGTACTTATTTGGCGGTTGTCTATAATAGAATCACCGGGGTAACCCTTTACCCAAAAAAAAAAAGGTTATGTACTGATATATAAGCATATCTAAATTAATTTGACTTTGTTTTCTGGTCTCAAAACGATGTTATGCAAGATATCGTAAAATTGAACTTTTTATTAATTAAATTACGCCTTTGTGCATAATACATGTTTAAACATATATTTTGACCCAAAACTCATTACCTACTGTTATGGTATCATTTTTGGGGATTTTTGAAATGTTGGGTCAGATTAGATACTGACCATAACTTAGAGTTCTTGTATAAATTCCTTAATTGACGATAATGCCCTTTTGGCTAATAAAATGTGATTTACATGTGATCAGCATGCCAAACCTTTTTCTACTGACTTGATATGAAAAATAAAATATTTTAAGCATTCAAGGATGATCAAAATCTCAGAATCACATAAACATTTCAAATATCGTCAATTATCGACTTTTACGCTAATTAGGCGCATAGTATGGTTTAAAACCATATTTAGCACCTGAGACTTGTTACCTACTGAATTTATAAGTAAATTTTAATATTTTTACAGTAGGTATAAGTCATGAACTCAGACTTCCAATTATGTCCTTAAAAGCATATGTGAAATGACCAAAATACCCTTTCAGGGCATAGTTTGGCCATAAATGGTAAACCACACATATGAATGATATCCTACTGTTTTAACATCATAAAATAAATATTTTTACTGAATATTTTAGACCAGAATATCAGTTTACTTTAAAACCTCTTTTATAAATATTAAAATGACCAAAATGCCCTTACGGGACTTAATTTGGTTTTAAATACTTTTTGGGCATATATGTTAACATCCTACTGATGTATTAACATATTTTAAGCATAATAACATATTAGACTTGTATATGGTTCATTCGGTTACCCGTTATGCATTTATGCGTTCGGTTCGGTTTATGTAACTAGTTTTCATGAATTAGCCGAAATGGGTTTAACCTTATCATTAAATCTTCAAAATCCAGAATGTGTTTAGTTTACCCATATTATACAAGTATCCAAACTTTTTGGCTCTAAATCACATTCCATTTCGGTCTCCGTTTAATCTAGCGTTTCGAACCGTAAAGTATCTTTCAAACTAACCGGTCTAAGTTTTTGACTTAAATAAAGACCTGTTAGTATCCTAATAGGTTATTAAACCTTCTATACAGCTGAGTATCATCTTTGTACATCTAGCTCAGGTAAATACTTTTAACTTATTTTCCCTTATACGGGCTTGGGATACGGTATTATAATAATACCGCTTGGTCGGGTATGAAATCATTTAATCGGATTGTGATTAATAAATTTGTATAACCCGTTTTAATCTGTTTTGTTTGATAACATAAACATGGGCGTTAATACGACCGTGTCCTGGATATCCTCGGCTAATTTCATTTGAAAATGGCCACGACCTATGCACGGCAGGCATACACCTGACAGATGCAAATGCTAAATAACCCACATGTTGGGGATAACTCCTTTGTGGGTTTTATAGCGGTGAGTCGGTTAATCATGACCGGCTTCCAAACCGGCCCCATATTATGACAAACATGTAAAACTGTATATAAGATTTCAATAAAGATTGTCCCAAGTTATAAATGGTTTTGTGCCTTGTGCGCCTAAATCAATTTTCATAAACTCTTTTCAAATGAGTCGGTTAATTGTATTTACCAATGAAAACTGACGTATTTTCCAAAGACTAAGTGACAGGTACCTCTCGAAATTAGGCTGGAGCTACTTGGGGTAAAATTAGAGGATCTTGCAAATCCTTAGATGCCTGAAGTCTGTTATTTCAGTTTCTTGTATTTTGTTTTTATGATCTGCCTGTGGATCTCTATTACAACATGTCTGTATATTCTTTTATTTCGGACACTCAGATATTATGGTTTGTAATAGTAATTATCTACCAAGCCTTCCGCTGTGCTATAATATTGTGTATATTGACTATGATGATATCAACTACGTCACGATACTCCCCGCCGGGCCCACCGTTAATATGTGGAAATATCAGGGTGTGACATATTTACAATAGAAATGAAAGTAAGAAAACATGCATTGAGAAGGGTAGTTCGGGCAATGATCTGGTTTTTTTCTATTGGCACAAGCAGGTCCCTACTATCTAAGAACACTAGCAATGAGATCTCATTTCTTTGACTTAGGTTCCGAAGCTTGTCGCAAAGAAGAGAGGGAAAGAGCGGAAAAGCGGGTTTTAGGTCAATAGTTCTTCCTCGTTCCGACAAAGAGTGTGTTTCCTTATTATTTTTTAGCTTTGAGCTTGGTTCAGATTGGACACGTCCTCACTCGTTCTTTTTTCAAGATCTTTGAGCCTCTTAAGGATGCCGTAGGGATTCTTCTAACAGGTCTGTCCCTGTGCTAATAGACCCACTCCAATCCCGGGAACCTTACCTGAGCTACTAAAATCTTGGAAATCGACTAGCCTTACTTCTTTCGGGGCTCCATCCCTTTTGACTATATAGGTAGGGGCTTAGCTGCTCCTAGCCAGATAAAAGTTCTATGCTGGGGCTCTCGGCAACCCTGAACTACTAAAAAACCTGGCCCTTTGATGTGCTTGCCCAGCCTCTTCCACTAGAAAGAGCTTCTTCTCTTAAGGCTTCTTGCCAGTAGTGAGAAAAACCTTACTTATCTATCTTTAGAAAGAGGATAGATAAAAGGATAACTAGATCAATGTCTTTCGTCTTCATCTGCTATAACCTTCAAGGAAGATGCAAATGGCAGAACAGATGATAAGACGATGCATCTTTTCGTCTTCTCGTCAGGATCTATATAGGGGATCGAATGCATTATAACTCCTTCTATCTAGCGCTCTCAAGCTAAGGTAACTCGAAGCTTTGAATGGCTCCTGCCTAGCTTCCTTCCAAATATTAGAGTCTTCTGTTTGCAGTTTTGAATCTTGCTATGAGTGCCTTTACCCTTCTCTAAGAAGCCATAGGACTGTGCTATGAGGGAGGAACCCTTTTTCTAATGCTTCCTCCTTACTCTTCTAGTATTGGTTTCATGCCGTATTTCACTCAACCAGCCTCAAGTTTTTATTTTATTATTTTTTTGGGTAAAGGGTTACCCCGGTGATTCTATATATTCACAACCAAACAAAAACAAGTAGTGTAGAGAGCCTACACTAGTTCAATCATGAGACATGCCACATGAAAGTTAACCAGAAAAAGAAAACCAAAAACCACCAATACAAAACAACTAGACTAGAATCTAGATAGCATTATAAAAATAAACTACTAATCAGCCGCCATCATCATCCATATCAGTTCCTCGAATCTCCCAATCTCCTAGAAGCCTTCGCACATTGTCAGTATACTTCAGCTTCGCTCCCATTAGTTTGTATCGCACCTGTTGAATGATAATTGCGCTAATAGTCTCCGGAGGTCTCAATTGATTCTTGAACAACCTAGCATTACGTTCCTGCCAAATAACATATGCACTAGCCGCAACCAATAGTCTTGCAACATAGTTAGCAGCTGACTTTGACTTGGACCGCACAAGAAGCCAAACAAAAATTTCCTCCCACTTCGATTGAACCGAATCCATACCCACCTTTCGTCTAACCATATGCCACACTTGCGTAGAGAACTTACATTCAAAAAACAGATGACTATGAGAGTCATTATTTGCATAAACAGCACATCATATTCATATTCTTCCTCCGCGAGAAATCCCATTTCAAAATCTTATCCTGTGTAAGCAACTTTCCTCTCATGATCAACCACATCAAAAAAGCATGCCTCGGAATACATTGCACGAACCATACAATACCGCTCCACGCTATTTCCGGCTCACTATACCGAATCGAGTTCCAAACACAAGAAGCTGAAAATTCATCTATATCATCTCCATCTCGCCACACGAGTCTATCAGCTTTATTCGGATTGATGGACACCTGATCCAGCTGAATAAGGACTGGATAGATATCTCTCAAAGTGACTGGCCAACTCCAAGCATTATTCGAATGAACATCAGAAACCTTAGCCTCCAAACTGAACCCCGCATTTGCAATTGTTCTGGGCGACAGGAAATCACCCAGCGGCCCCAAAGCACACCATGTATCAAACCAAGCTGAAATTCTGGCTCCATTACCAATCTCGGACCAAAAATAATTCCTCATAATCGGCCGAATTTGGAGAAGCTTCCTCCAAGATCAGCAACAATTAGAAGGAGCCTTACAAACCCAAAAACTATTACCTTTTAACCTGTAAGTGTGAACCCACTCGACCCATAACGAACTGCATCTCGAAACAATACTCCAGATATGAGCTGTCATAAGAGCTTTATTGACATCCCCAATTCGTCTAATACCCAAGCCACCTTCATACTTCGGAAGACAAACAAAATTCCATGAGACCTTAGCCCTACCTTTTTGAAACACACTATCTTGAGACCATAAAAAATTCCACATCAAAGCTTCCAAATCATGAATCACCCGGGATGGCAAAATAAAAACAGAAGACCAATATATATGCATAGAGGATAATACAGAAAGAATAAGTTGTAACCTGCCAGCAAATGAGAGTAACTTATTCCTCCAATGCATGATACGTTTCTCTAACTTTTCCACCATCATATTGCAATCCTTATATAACAGCCACGAGGAAATAAGGGGCACCCCTAGGTAGCGTATAATCAAATTGCCCTCCATAAAAGACATAATATTCAAAATAGCAGTTTTAATATAGCTGGGCACATTACAAAAGAAAACCGTACTCTTCTGAATACTAGGCACCAATCCTGACATCTTTGTGAACTTAGCGAAGGAGTTCATAATGCACCTAGCTGAAGCAATCTCACTTCTAGCAAAGAGGAACAAATCGTCCGCAAAACAGAGGTTTATAATTTGTTGCCTTTCACACTTATTATGAAACTTAAAAGATGAGTCAATCCTAATCGCATGCTGCAAGATGGCCGCGAGAATCTCCATGACAAGAGTGAAAAGATACGGGGAGATAGGATCTCCCTGTCTTAAACCTCGGTTACCCTTGAAAAAGCCATGCACATTTCCATTAACACACACGGAATATGACGTAGTTGAGATGCAAACGATGATCCAATTCACCATCTTAATATTAAACCCAAACCCAATCAAAATACTCTTGAGAAAACTCCAATCAACAGTGTCATACGCTTTTTGAATATCAACTTTAAACGCACACCGAGGGGGACCAACGAATATTATCAAAAATCTTCCTTCCTGGCACAAAGGCAGATTGGTTGACACTAACAATATCATTCAACGCCACGTTAAGCCTATCCGTAACGATCTTACTAATGCATTTGTACAAGACATTGCAACAAGCAATGGGGCGATAGTCCGTAACAACCGATGGGGTAGGGATCTTTGGAACAAGAACAATAAGAGTATGGATTAATTCCCGAAGAAGATTCCCCGTATCAAAGAAATCAATAATAGCATTTGAAACATCATTATCAAAAATAGGCCAAGCACTTTTGAAAAACGCAGCAGTAAACCCATCAGGGCCAGGAGCTTTATCAATGCCCATAGAAAACATAGCCTTCTTAACCTCTTCTGCTGTCACCTGACAGATCATATGAGACGTAACATCCGGATCCAATGTTTTAGAAAATAAATCAGGGGCCGGACTAAGAGATGTATCACTTGGACAACCCAGAAACTTCTCATAATGGTCAACAAACACTTTCTGGACCATATCACCCTCAAACACCCTCCCTCTAGTATCTCGAATTACATCAATTCGGCTGTGGTGAATTCGGTTTTTCAGTGAAGAGTGAAAAATAGCCGTATTCATGTCCCCAGCCCTCAACCGATCCACCTTACATTTTTTGTTTCAAAAATCGCTCCTCATCCAACAAAGCTTCCTGATATTCACGGCGTATTGAAGCTTCTTCAGCCTGAAGAATCTCATTCGTAGGATCACGATCAAAAGATTGCTGAAAACCATCAAGTTTGTCACGAAGAACTTCAACTTTTTTATGCAGATTTCCTTGCTTAAACAACAGCGCCCGAAGAGGGGTTTTAAGCATCCGAAGTCTCTTAACTACACAAAACTGGTAGACACCATTTACTCTAGTATCCCAAATCCGCTTCACAATAACCAAGAACTCGGGTTTATCGACAAGAAAATTAGCAAATTTAAATGACAGAGGCTTCAAGTTACCAGCATCAGGGAATTTTAGAACACACGGACAATGATCCGAAAGCCGATAAGGGTAAAAAAGAGCAACTTCGTTTGGAAATTGGGCCACAATCTGGGTATTCCCCATCACTCTATCAATCTTTTTCATCAAACCAATCCCCTTCTTGGGTTTTTGATTCCACGTAAAGTGGAGACCTGACCGGTTGATATCAACCATCTCAATATCATCAACACATGCTTGAAACTCCTTCAAACCAGTGGAGATCGACGAGGCCCCCATAGATTTATCTTCCAGGTTTAAAGCAGAGTTGAAATCACCCATTATGAACCAAGGTACATTACCAACGAAAGCTTTATGCATAGAGAGGTGATGCCATAAAGCTCTACACGAAACATAATAATTAGCCGCGTATACTACCGAGCAAAAGACCATCCTCTTATCCAACTTAAAGATAAGTGTAAATGCATAACCTGATCAGTCTGAGACAAAACCATAACATCAAAAATAGTTGTATTCCATCCAATAATGATTCTCGTACCTTTATCACACCGAGCTCCATTTGAAGTCCAATCCCAAGAACGAAACACAGACTTACAAACTTTACCAAGTCTACTCACATCAACGTGAGATTCTAGAATAGCACACAAACTTAAATTATAATCCTTTACTGCCTGACGAACCTCCGTTTGTTTCAGAGGGCGGTTCAACCCCCTTATATTCAAAGAAGCGATACTAACCATCGTTAACCACCGTAGGAGTGCTTGCCCCTTTTTTGTCATTAGGTTTCTTCGAGCCCTGCACAATAAAATCATCCATCTCATTATAGACTTCTACCACCTCCTCATCCTCCGAGTCTTCCTGCCCAATTCCTGATACAATACCTCCATCTCCGACGTCCATTTGATGCTCATTAAGCACATAAAACAGATTTGAAGAACGGAAACTAGAGGATGTCCACCCCATAATCAGCTCACCTTTCTTTTTTGAGGCCACTGGCCTATATTCGAATTTTGGTTTTGGTTTATTAACCTGAAACCCAGACTTCCTGGCCATCTTCTTCCCGTGAACCCTTGTATATCCCTCCTCATCGACAACAGGATTCTTATTAGGACGGATTCCTTGATTAGTTTGCTTAACAGATTTGTCCGCATTCCTTGCATTAATCGGTTTCCTTGGTTGTCTAGGACAAGTTTCATCTGAATGACCAAAGACACAACGCTGGGAACATCACAGAGGATTCCATTCATATTCGACAAACATAGTCTCCTTGACAAATCCCTCCCCCTCAGGTTCAGGAATTGCCATAGTAATCTCTTCTCTTAAGTTTTTATCAGCCGAGACCTCAATTAAGGCTCTAGCGTAGCTACTACGCCCCCACATATCCATGCACATCAACGTTGTATACTAATCTAGGAGTTTTGGTTCACTAATAGTAGTTGCAATCATACTAAGACCATCCTCCGTATACGCAATAATCGGTACCTCATGTATTTTAACCCAAACCTGCACCTTTTTGACCTCCTTTTTTTCCAGCTTAGTAGTCGGGTTCCAGACATTAAGGAACAAAGGTTGCGAGCGAATAATCCAAGGACCATCCTAAAGAACATTCAACATACCAGCCTCATCCGAGAACTTAAAAAAGAAGAAACCATTAGCGTTCATCATAGACTTTTGCATTCAATATTTCTTCCGATAATTACGAACAAAGTAATCCACAACTGGATAAGCCACTCGATCCCCTAGAAAGTACCCATACAAGGTATTTGCCAACTTATCTTGCACTGCACGTACTGATTCCCTCGGGAGAACAACATCATAGCCATCATGCACAATTAAACTAGCAAGTGAACAAAAATTTACCTTTTTGGATTTGTTTGCTAAAAGCGAGTCAGCATACGACATAAACTTAGATGTGCTACCACGTTCAGACTGGATTCCCTGAACCCCTTCTCTTTCATCCAGAATATTCCCCATACCCTCACTCTCCGATCGCACCTTGTCCACAGGAACCGGATTGGCAATCTTGGTAAGTTCATCGATGACATTAAACTTCCTGGGATCAGATTGAGACATTTACATTGTACCTCTTCGAGGGAGCAAAGGATTACCATCAATATTCACCACAGGTTAGCTATACCCTTGAATGGTAATGGAGGTTTTCCGCGATCACCCTGGACATTATCACCAGCTTTCTTACGTTCATCCATTCAAGATTAAACAACTCTCTCTTTTAGAAAACAAATCAGACAATCATGCACAAAGAAACCAAAACCCCAGCGACGCAATCTTATGGTTATATCCTCTTTGATATGTCCTTCAGGTATAGGGGAGTAAGTAAGGTTTTCATTCCTTCCTTTCAATGCTTCCTCCATGCCTCTAGTACTGTAATATGAGGGAAAGCTCTAAGAGGAAGAATTCTAAATCCTATTACATCTATAAGGTTTGAAGATTGGTTCTAGGGTTTATATTTAGGGTTTTACGTCTGCGCTGGTATCTGGTTTCACGTACTTTACGTCGTTTTAGTTGCATGGTTGTTATTTTCGGCTACTGATGGAGAGAGTTATCGATTCTGGTGGGGAGGACTACTCCAAACCTGATGATTTACAAAACATAGGTGCTGAGATGTTGAATGAGGATGGCGAATCAACTCCTGAACGGCTCATGTTCGCGGTATTGGATTAAGGGTAACAAACATAGAAGGAAATACTATGATGTCGAGGAGAGGTATGTACTCTACGAGTAATGTGTCTATTATTGTTGGTTTGGCTGCTATATCCAAACCTGTTATTCTGGATCATACGGGGGGAGTACGGGGTTGTCTCATGCAAACCCTACAACCCACAATACGTCGATAGAGGGGTATAATTTGAACAACATAACAGCTGGTTCTTCTAGAACTGGAACAATTTCGTTTGCGGATAAACTTAAAGCTGGGCAAACTTCGAAGAAGGTAAACTTTCGCTTTCTTGAAAATCTAGAATGTCATGGGGATGCTGATGTAACTATACCGGTAGATTCTGTGAAGAGGGTACAGGAAAAATGTAGTAATGTACTGTATGGTTATTTTCTTGGCAAGAGATTAGACTTCCCTGTGGTGGAGTATTTCGTTAAGAACCGTTGGAAGAAATATGGCTTACAAAAGAGTATGATGAACACGAAGGGTTTCTTCTTTTTCAAGTTTGATTCGAAAGAGGGAACGAACAAGGTTCTTCATGAAGGACCATGGCTCATTCGGAACATACCCATATTTCTAAAACCTTGGTCGTCTAAAACGGAGATTAAAAAGGAGGAATTCAAGAAGGTTCCGGTTTGGGTTATGATGCACGACGTTCCTTTGGCTGCGTATACGGAAGATGGTTTAAGTCTGATATCGTCTAAAATTGGTTCTCCAAAATTTCTTGACAATGAAACTTCAAACATGTGTTTGGATTCTTGGGGCCATAGTAGTTACGCTAGGGCGGTGATAGAACTGGATGCTCAAAAAGATCTTGATGAAACAGTTTATGTTGCTATCCCTAATGTGGAAGATGGGGGTTTCTTAATGAGCTCGATTAAAGTTGAATACGAGTGGTCTCCTCCTAGATGCCCTACATGTTGTGTGTTTGGTCATACAAAAGAAAGCTGCCCGAAAGAAGTTAAACAGGAAAGTATTGAAAAACGTAAGGGAAAGGAACAAGTAGATGGGGATGGTTTTATGGATGTGAAAAAGAAGAAAGTAGCTAAAAAGGGAGTTGCTGTCAAGGAGAAACTGAAGTTTGAGTATAGGTTGATTAAAAAAACAAGGTAACCTGGTAATAAAGGAACCAAATGATCGTTCAAATAGTTTTAATTCTGCTGCTATTCGTGATAACCCTACAACTTCGA
>CM060357.1:111467751-111505251 GCA_030545235.1 Helianthus tuberosus
TCGTTCGCGTGAAACGCGTTCGGACCGTCTAACTAGCCCTATGACAAGTGTTATATGCCTAAACATGTTACATAATCAGTTATGTGACAAAGGTTTAGGTTACATATGCTTAATTACCAATTATACATGAAAAGGGTATTCTGGTAATTTACCTAAGGCATATAAACTACCTATCATACAACTACTTAAACGATGTGACCATAGGGTATAACCTCGGAAGGTTATTCCCTACCTACTATGGTCACCTAATGTATTTGGTCGGATCCTAATGATCGACCAAATGGGTCGGGTTCGAAGGTATAGGCGATTTATTAGATCGCCTACCCTACGACCCTAGACAACGTGGTAATCAGTGGGCATAGTCCCAAGGGACTATGACCAACGTGATTACACTCACGTTGCGAAGTTCCTACGAACTTCGCATTGACCATTACTGGTCAACGCTGAAAGTCAAACAAAGTTTGACTTTCGGACTCTAAAAGCAATAAAATAAGGAAAAGAACGAAAGAATACTTACGAAGGGTCCCCGAATGCTAACCTCGATCCAAGAACTCAGGTATGAAACAATGGTTTCAACTTAGAGCTCTCAAATCAAGATTCTTGTAAGAAATGAAGTTGGGGATGGATGGGTATTTATAGTTTTTCCCGAACCGTTAGGATCGTTTCTTGGAAAAGGGGAAATGATCTTGCCCGAACACTTGTCGGAAAGTTGTGGTGACTACTTGGCACTCACCTTAGGGTCTTGACAAGTGTACTTGCCCTTTGGGGTGTTGGAAACTTGATTAAAATTGCAAAACACTGAATCTGGTCACTAAACTGATGTTTCTGCCCAGAATAGGCAGTCGCGTAGCGCGACGGGTAAGGGCACATGCAGTGGCGCTACGCCACTGCCCCCTTGTTTCAGCAAACTTTCAAAATTGGCAGAAATGGTCCCTGCACGTGTTTTAAGCGATTTTCGATGCGTTTGAACCCCGTTAACCTCATTTCAAGGCTCTAAAATGAAGTTAAAGTATAGGGAACTCAAAACATGCTCAAAAATATCTAGGATGTCGGTTTGTTTGGCAGTACGATCGCGATGTTCGCTTAATTACGACGGAATGCGCATAAGCGCGAAAAACGATCCAAATGACGCGACGAATGGATTTTTCTTATGGCGAACACTAAAATATAATATAGTCATGCTTATATAAATTTTTGGATGTCCGGATGTATTCAGAACGTAAGTTATGCGCGAAAATGCAAACTTGTGCACTTTTTGACACTTTTAGTCCCTGAATGACCCAAAAGTTTATTTTAGCACACCGAACCCCTCAAAGCCTATTTCTAAGCTATGTAAAGGATATTTAAGGTGTGTTTAACTTATGATCATGTTCCGGAATGTCTGTTACAGTTCAAATTGGCATACTTTCGCAGTTTGTCAAATTTAGTCCCTGTAGACGAATTAACTTGTTTTTGCCATACCAATGCCTTCAAAACTTATTTCTAAGTTATGTAAAGGTTATTTAAGGTATGTTAAGCCAATGTCACTATTCCGGAGTGTTTGTTGCATTAAACTGGTTATATTTACGCATCGGTGCGCGTATAACCTTCCAGAAAGTGATTTAGAGTTTGAAATTGAACAAAAATTGATATGTGCAAATGATACACATATTTTTACAAATACCAAGTATGAAATACAATATTTCATTGCTACAGTATTTGTGTGATGGCCGTGGAGGCACAGGTGTTACAGTCTCCCCTACTTTAGGAAATTTCGTCCCGAAATTTATTTAGAGGAAACTTGTGAGAGCTCGAAAGCATGAAGTTGAAAAGATCGAACAACATTGGTTAGGGTTCTGAACTTCTAGTAACTTTAATAACATTATGCTTGCAATGTAAGAGGGATACTTATATACAAGTATATGAAGCGTCATTGGTGCGTCCACCGTACCTCCATTACATCGTTCTCATTTTGTTATTGTTGTCACTATCGGTTCTTACACATAATAAACCTTACTGGGTTTCTATGCACTAAATTTCGTAATTATGTAGGCCTCCATAATTTAGACAATTCCTTGCACAGTTCACACAGTCTATTTTATAATGTGTAGGGTAAAACCAAATGAACAATCCTGTGATGAGTGTGACTAGACCGCCATAGAGTCCTTTTGACTAAATCAATAAATGATCTAAATAGACTATCAAGGAGTCTGTCCAGCTACATCACTAGATGTCGTCCTTTAACCAAATTGTGAATCAATCCTTTTGACTAGACCACTAAAAAGGGTCTCTTATGAATCATGGAGTAGTACTATAAAATCCAAGGGTCTTAACTATTACATAGAAGCCCATTAAGGAATTAAGATAGTACCTTTTTGAATATCCTACTACGAATCCCTCATATGAAGATATGAAAGATTCTACGAGGATTTGGATAACGAATATCCAGAGTATACCAAAAACACAAAAATGCATAAATGAAAACACAAAATATGCAAACACATAATCACATAACCACAAAATTGTTTGTTAATTTGTCTTGTTACTTGCGTACATGCATTTAAAGCACACTAGGAATCCATTCAGCGGATTTCATTTGGTACTTTAAACGTTATCAAGAATCTAACTATAAAGATAGAAAGATTTTTGAAGAGAAAATTCGATTTCGATTATAAAGAACCGAAATGTTCGAATTAAGGTACATAAGGAATCCAATTAAGGACTCTGATTTGAATGATGATCATCCACAAGGGTCTAATTATGGAGATAAAAAGATCCCATATGGATTTTAGAAGTTGAAGATGCTTTGAATTCTTGCACGGGATGTGCTTAAATCAAAACATGAAGTAAAATGCTTATGAGGTTGAGATGCTAGATATGTCAAGGCGACATATGAAGCAGAATTTGAAGGTTAAGTAAATGTGTGAGGAAAATATATTTGGAAAACTATGCATGGGAAAAAATGTTTTTGAAACCTTATATATAATATTTTGAAATCATAAAGTAGGTGTACTAGGTAAGTATATTTATGAAAATGTTTTAAAATCATGCGAGATGAATTTTGAAATTATGTATAAGGTTTTTAAAAAAAATTAAATGATGCTTTTTGAAATCATGCACTTGATAAGAAAATGTATTGTGTTAATATTGTCTTCAGACTATATGAAATATTTTGAAATTTGAAAGGTTGGTTTTGATAACATGGCCAATGTTTTTGAAATAACATAGACAATGTATCTAGAAAAATTGTTTTCAAACTATATGAAATGTTTTGAGATCATGAAGATTGTTTTTGAAATACCTGTACTGTGTATGTTGAAAAAATCAAAACGTAATGGGTATGAGATTTGAAAATATCCTTAGTTATCCAACCAAGGATTCAAAGGTACTGATGTGCAAAAAGCACGATTTCTCATAGTTTCACTTTATTTCATGTACTTCGTTTCTTAGAATGAAACGAGTACTTAGAACCTTCGAGGAAATTATGAGCGATTTCTTGTAAGAGAGAATCACAAGAGTAGTTCGTAAGGAACATAGTTCCTTAATGTAGGTATCATAGGAAAAGTCATACACACATGTAACTATACTTGTATATCAGAATTGTGAACAACAACTTTTATTTATAAACAAAACAGATTGTTTCACATTACAAGAAATAGAAGAAACATAAGCATAAGACAGCAACATCTTCTACTCAGCCAACTGCTCATCCGTGGGTTAAATTTGCATTAGCAAGCTTTGGGCAATCTCTTTGGAAATGGCCCATCTCGCCACAGTTGTAGCAAGACCCTCGTGAGAAACGAGCTTGAGCAGGAGTGTCGCCAGCTTGATTTGGTACAACTGCAGTTGGGCAAACCCTTGCTGTATGACCTATAAGTCCACAAATCTGACATTTGCGGCACTTCACACTAGGGTGATGATGAAGGTTACATTGGTTGCACAAGGGTGCAGTTCCATTGTATGGCTTCCTAGCAGGGGGTTGAGCTGGTTGGTTGGGGAAGGCTTGGCCATTGTGAGTGACCACGGCGAAGTTCTGAGAAGCCTTTCGCTTCTTTGACTTCTTAGGCGATCGTTCATCCATGGTCTTTGATTCCTCGATTGGTTTCTTGGCTGGTGGTGCTGTCACTTGACTAGGTCCTGCCTGTCTTGGTGACTCTTGGGTGGCTTCATCCTGGAGACGATACATGGCAGTAGCCAATTCAACAACCTTCAGGACTACTTCGCCTATTCGTAGGGTAAATTTGGCAGTCTGCTCGGATATCTGGGCGTCATCGTGATAAAGAGACATTCTAGAATAAAATGAAAGACTTAGGAAGAAACAAGTGGAAGGTTTTATCGGGTAATTAAAACATAATGGTAACGCATGAAAATTGCGATCATTTGTTTGTTACCTAAGGTAAACAAATGAGATGGTGACTAATCAAAGTAAACAGGTCTTATTAATGTATCACTGAAGACATGCTCGCCTATAAGTGAACACTCATCCCAAGAATTCCCAGGTAAGCACAACTGGTCTCGCGTCTGATGAGATGTATACGAAGTGCTTGCCTAGACAGAAAACCCAGAATACAGGCATTCACCCTTCCAGTTTGCACGTGTTCACATTATTTAAAACCCAAAACCTTGACGAGATTTTGAAAACTCAAAGGGGTTCAAAACCATATAACAGAGAGTTCAAAACCTTACAATAGAGGGTTCAAAACCTAGTAATCAATCATCCTAGAACAGATGATTAGTTTTCAAAGCGGTTTTGAAATTTATGTTGTTGTTGTGGCTGTCACCTAAGGATAGGTGACAGTATTGTTTTATGACTAAACACAAGTAAACTCGCGTTAGGGTCCTAAGAAGGTTATAGACTAGGTCAAAGCATTACTAATAACCTAATTCCCTATAACCATTGGCTCTGATACCATCTTTTCTGTCACACCCCGACCACGTAGAACATACAAAACGTGGCGGAAACATCGGGGAGTGTTATAACAGAATTAATGTTTCACAACCATGGAAATTAAAGTTTCGTTTTATTCAATATAAGTATTACAATGTCTAAACAAACATGGAAATACAACATAATTAACTAGTCTGCATCTTTTATTGTCACTAAGGCCCATGTCCGCCTAAGTGTATCTTGATCATCTTATGCAACAGCTCCTGAAAAACACATGTGAAAATATGGTACGTCAGCATAAAAATGCCGGTGAGATACATAGGTTTTGTGAAAATAGGTTTCATGACTTATGTTTGAGAAAATGTTTAGTCATGAACCTTGTTATTTGCTTTGTCTTGTAAATCATTTGAAAAACGATAAGATCAGATGATATGTATGAATAAATGTAAGGTTAAATGAATAACCATGTAAAAATGAATTTGTATAGGATAAGTCGTTTGTAAAACAATGTCTTGTGAAAAGTATGTTATTTGTATAAAATGTTATATGTATCAAACTGAAATGATTCAAATAACGCTACGATATGTAATACCATACAAACACTTATATATAGGAAGTACCAGCGGCGTATCCACCATGCTTGTATCATATTACACACGCATCGTTACTTAATCACTTAATCAAACCAAACCAATCAATGTAAGATGTCTATGTTTAACCAATTGCCAAATGTATTGAATAATATGTCAAAGTGTTTCTGTCAAGATGTAGATCATGTAATGTAAAACAAATGTGATATGTATGGCTAGTGAAATGCATCAACTAAACCATAGGTGAAATGCACAAAACAAAGTATTGAAGTAAAACTTGGTTTAAATCAACGTTATGTTTTGTGTAAATGCATGATCAATGTAAATCATGTAATGTGTAACCAAACTGATCTGTATGGCTAGTGATAAATATCACTAAACCATATGCACAAGAACATAGTATTGAAGTAAAACTTGGTTTAAATCAACGTTATGTTTTGTGTAAATGCATGCTATACTGAATATGAACATTTATGCGGTATTGTTAAAATGCATACATCCAAGCCTTGAGACTGAGGCGATAAACCCTTAAACAAATTAAAGATTTATCTAAATTATGTATATCGAATTCGGTCATTCCTTTCTGTCCCCTTTCCCTGGGATGTCCGGAACGGGAGTTGTCAATTCCTATGGTACCACTACCTACTAACGAATGGCATGATCAATGTTAATGAATGTATTGTTCCATGTTAAACAAACCAAATGTCATACCAAAAATGTAAGCATGTGATGCACTAAGTATGTAATCAAATGAACATACGTAGCGTGAAATGTCATGTAAAACGATGTACTAAGTAATGCACACAATGGGCACACCTAGCATGAAATGTAATGTAAAACAATGTACTAAGTAATGCACACAATGGGCACACCTAGCATGAAATGTAATGTAAAACAATGTACTAAGTAATGCACACAATGGGCACACCTAGCATGAAATGTGATGTAAAACGATGTACTAAGTAATGCACACAATGGGCACACCTAGCATGAAATGTGATGTAAAACGATGTACTAAGTAATGCACACAATGGGCACACGTAGCATGAAATGTGATGTAAAACGATGTACTAAGTAATGCACACAATGGGCACACGTAGCATAAAATGTAATGTAAAACAATGTACCAAGTAATGCACACAATGGGCACACCTAGCATGAAATGTAATGTAAAACAATGTACTAAGTAATGCACACAATGGGCACACCTAGAATGAAATGTAATGTAAAACAATGTACTAAGTAATGCACACAATGGGCACACCTAGCATGAAATGTAATGTAAAACAACGTACCAAGTAATGCACACAATGGGCACACCTAGCATGAAATGTAATGAAATCATGTACTATAATGTACTACGAACATAGCATGTATATGATGTGAAAACGGAAAGCATTAAAGTAACAAGTAGGCACATGTGTTTCACCCCAAAACAGTTTGGAAAACAGTAAAAGAGGGGTCTATGTACTCACTTGAGAATGCTCAGTAGTCCTTGAGTAACAACCAAACAATGCTAGAGATCACGGAAATCAAACGGCACCTAATATAGGTAACTATGTTAATTAACCGGACCTAAATCGGAAGATTGGGTAGCATTAGGGTTTGTAAACCAAATGAGTGTAGGAACTCATATGATATGGTTTAACAAAGCCTACATACTAAATGAAACTTAACCTAAGTGCTTTCGACCCATTACGACCCGTTTAGGTAGCTTATGCTACTTTAACGCGTCGTTCGCGTGAAACGCGTTCGGACCGTCTAACTAGCCCTATGACAAGTGTTATATGCCTAAACATGTTACATAATCAGTTATGTGACAAAGGTTTAGGTTACATATGCTTAATTACCAATTATACATGAAAAGGGTATTCTGGTAATTTACCTAAGGCATATAAACTACCTATCATACAACTACTTAAACGATGTGACCATAGGGTATAACCTCGGAAGGTTATTCCCTACCTACTATGGTCACCTAATGTATTTGGTCGGATCCTAATGATCGACCAAATGGGTCGGGTTCGAATGTATAGGCGATTTATTAGATCGCCTACCCTACGACCCTAGACAACGTGGTAATCAGTGGGCATAGTCCCAAGGGACTATGACCAACGTGATTACACTCACGTTGCGAAGTTCCTACGAACTTCGCATTGACCATTACTGGTCAACGCTGAAAGTCAAACAAAGTTTGACTTTCGGACTCTAAAAGCAATAAAATAAGGAAAAGAACGAAAGAATACTTACGAAGGGTCCCCGAATGCTAACCTCGATCCAAGAACTCAGGTATGAAACAATGGTTTCAACTTAGAGCTCTCAAATCAAGATTCTTGTAAGAAATGAAGTTGGGGATGGATGGGTATTTATAGTTTTTCCCGAACCGTTAGGATCGTTTCTTGGAAAAGGGGAAATGATCTTGCCCGAACACTTGTCGGAAAGTTGTGGTGACTACTTGGCACTCACCTTAGGGTCTTGACAAGTGTACTTGCCCTTTGGGGTGTTGGAAACTTGATTAAAATTGCAAAACACTGAATCTGGTCACTAAACTGATGTTTCTGCCCAGAATAGGCAGTCGCGTAGCGCGACGGGTAAGGGCACATGCAGTGGCGCTACGCCACTGCCCCCTTGTTTCAGCAAACTTTCAAAATTGGCAGAAATGGTCCCTGCACGTGTTTTAAGCGATTTTCGATGCGTTTGAACCCCGTTAACCTCATTTCAAGGCTCTAAAATGAAGTTAAAGTATAGGGAACTCAAAACATGCTCAAAAATATCTAGGATGTCGGTTCGTTTGGCCGTACGATCGCGATGTTCGCTTAATTACGACGGAATGCGCATAAGCGCGAAAAACGATCCAAATGACGCGACGAATGGATTTTTCTTATGGCGAACACTAAAATATAATATAGTCATGCTTATATAAATTTTTGGATGTCCGGATGTATTCAGAACGTAAGTTATGCGCGAAAATGCAAACTTGTGCACTTTTTGACACTTTTAGTCCCTGAATGACCCAAAAGTTTATTTTAGCACACCGAACCCCTCAAAGCCTATTTCTAAGCTATGTAAAGGATATTTAAGGTGTGTTTAACTTATGATCATGTTCCGGAATGTCTGTTACAGTTCAAATTGGCATACTTTCGCAGTTTGTCAAATTTAGTCCCTGTAGACGAATTAACTTGTTTTTGCCATACCAATGCCTTCAAAACTTATTTCTAAGTTATGTAAAGGTTATTTAAGGTATGTTAAGCCAATGTCACTATTCCGGAGTGTTTGTTGCATTAAACTGGTTATATTTACGCATCGGTGCGCGTATAACCTTCCAGAAAGTGATTTAGAGTTTGAAATTGAACAAAAATTGATATGTGCAAATGATACACATATTTTTACAAATACCAAGTATGAAATACAATATTTCATTGCTACAGTATTTGTGTGATGGCCGTGGAGGCACAGGTGTTACACCTTGGCCCGATCATCCAATTCGCTCCAACAGACAAGCATGGTTCTGTAGTCAAAGCAACTTCGTCACTTTCGTGTACCCATCGGACGGTAGCCCTCTCGGGGGTTCCTTAGTGACCGATTCACTCTGCGTAGATTGACTGAACGCAGAAAACCTTCCACTGGCAAGAGATCGTGTTTTTCACAGGATTTATCGTTACTCATATCGGCATTCTCACTTCTGATATCTCCAGGTCTTGTCACCAAAAACCTTCCCCGATTGACAGAACGTTCCACTACTGACACTTGAAAACGCTGCTTTCAAGGTCTCGTCGCTTCGGTGAATCACGTGAGCCCTGATACATTTTCGGTGCCATGGAGCTAGACCAGTGAGCTATTACACTTTCTTCAAAGGATATGTAATTTTCAAGCCCTGATACATTTTCGGTGCCCTAATATATTATCGTCAACCCTGCTTTCTTTCTTGAGTAAGGTAAAGGGGTACATAAACGAAGGATATGTATTTTTCGAAGGATACGTACTTTTCGAGCCAGGTTACTTTATTACCGAAAATCCGAATTGCGGTAACTCGTTTGATTTCTTGGTAACTCGTTTGATTAATGCCAAAAATCTGAAAGTACACATCCTTTGATTGCAATCTTTCGGCTAGAAAAGTACATAACCGATTAATCGAGTTTGAGAATAGGGATCTCCTGATCCGCAAACTCAAACATGAGTGAGTCATTAACCCTTTTGAATAAAATGCTAATAGAGTATCCCACATTACGGAAAAAGGCCCCCTACATTCCTGAGGAATGCCTCATAGACTTCTTGAACGAGAAGGAAGAGCTGACCCCGGAATGGGATCCCGTAAAAAAGGACGGGCAAAATATTTCATTATTGAAGGATATTCTAGGAGATTGTAAGATACATGGCCCTAAATCCTACTATGTAAAAGAAATTCTGGATGCACGCCTACCTTAGGAACGATAAAGGATTATGCCGGAAGAAAGAGTCTGAGGTTGGGTTGGACGACATACATCTTGGTACAGAATTCACTGAGATTAACTTTAGATATTGCATTTCCGGTATAGCATTTACTTTTCGATATCCCGCTACTTCTGGTACAGCCTTTCCTGAAACAACCAAAACTGATTAAGAAACAGCAGTCGAAAGAGGCCTTCTTCTACTTATTTGTGGAGTGTTGCTTAGTTTAGCTAAGCCTTATATCCCATACCTGGCCTTGTGATACTATACTTCCTTTCGAGTGCAACAACCTCCTCTCCATCCCTTACTGCTTATGTTCTCTCTTTACCTTTACTTACTGGTGGGGCACCTACAAATCTAGTAGGAAGGCTCGACTCAACATAGACAGATAATAAATCGATAGCTTTCTCTCCACCATTCCTTCATGAAAGGACTAACCCCCTATCCAACATACTCCATTGCGTAATGAAGGTTTAGGTTTAAGGACAGCTAATGAAAGTATTCAATGAAAAGATGTTTGCTTCAAGGGACAGGACTTTATAAAATAAAAGGACCAAGACGAGAGAGCCCCTTGGGCAAGCAACCGCACAACATCCATCCTTACCGTGGCACCATAACGCTAAAAGATTGACACTAGTCCGATTTGAGACTTAGGCTTGTGCGCCCTTAAAGGAGTACAGATAGAGTTGGCTTAATTAAGGGAAAGCAGACTTGCCTGCCACAGCCCAGTTAACTATTGGAATCAGGAGCTTCCGATCCCATCCCTTCAATTACTCGATCCGAACTGGAACTGACCTGGAACCAAACTACCACACTACGTCCTGCTGCTGCTTCCCTGGTCTGATTGGAACTATTACTAAATGAGATTTCTGGACCATGTTGATGGTACCAGCTTGAGTGAAGGAAGTTGCAGTAGAAAGAAAAAGGCATCGTTGCCCAACCAATCAGACCAGTCATCGGGGAAAAACATGGCAAGTCTTGATCTAAAGATGTTGCTTGGAGAATGTGGCAGAAGAGCGAAGCGAGGGTCTGAAGGAGGCAAGATGGACGAAGTGGAAGTTACCTTAGCCCCTAAAACTAGTAGGAAGAAGAATCTGCCCATCTTTTTTCTTGATGAATCGAGGGGAACCTGATAGAAAATATGGCACGAAGACTGCCCGAAAGGGGGTCTCATCTCTCACTACAGCACCTGCCGCCTACCTCTAAAATGGTCGAGAAAGTAGATCTGGTGAACGAACCAGCTTGAGTGAAGGTTATTATTCCAGTACCAAGTTCATATTCTAATTGCAGGATCCACAAACAAGACTGAAAGTCGAAGTGGACTACAACTCGATCTCGTGATTGCTCGGGTCTTGTAACATCCTTTTGCTGCCTATTTAACTAAGGCTCTCTTTTGACCAGCTTGGCATTGGGGAGCAAAGCCATCGATCTTGTTTGACTGAGGTGCTCACTGGGTCTTTCAGATTGGTAGCTTCTTTCCCGTCTTGGTCCGCGTCGAAGAGAAAGAGCGGGTTTTCACTCATAGATGGGGAGAGATTGGCCAAGCTCCGCACCAGGATATCAAAAACTGTAGAATGCCACACCAATGCAAGAGCAGGAAAGAGAGGATCAGTAGTTTTGGTATCCGTGAACTGAGCATATTGTACATCTTAAGCTTTTCTATCCTTCTAGCCCAAGTGAGACTCATTTCCTTTTTCTCAGTAGTGAATGGATTCATTTACGGAGGTTCTTTTTCGTCTGTTTCTGGGGTCATTTTCTTGACTGTCTTAGTTTCGGTAGAGATAGCACTCTTCTGTTTATCTCTTTCATTAGAGGAGACTCTGAGAGTGACTTTACGCCTCTTCTTGTGAATTCGATCATAAAGCCATATATTGACTGGATCCATTTTCATATAATCTTGAACTATTGTAAAGTAATCAGATTGATAGATCACTGGGCGACCCCCTGCTGATGCCAACCAGCCTATACTACTCTTGATCAAACGGATCAAACATACCAGGCCTCTATATTCCTTATTCCAGAACTCAAAGCAGACCTTTGCAAGAGTGTAGCTCTCCTTACGAGTGATGTACTGAGAGAGTTTTTCCTTGATATCGTTGGCAGTGCTCATGAGAGATTTTCCATACATTATAGTTATAAAAATGGCTTTTATGAGCTTACGATCAAGGTGACTGCTGACAATAGCAAATAGATTCCCTTCTATATCATCTGATAATTTCATGAAATCAAGCAGCTCTTTGAGGATATGAACATCAATATCATTGATATGATTACTACTCTTCAAGAGTAAGATTGGTTCTTAGAGCTAGGAGTTGCCTTTCACAATGAGATAGCCGACTTACTATGATTTAATGGCATTCTATCTAATAAAGACAAAGAAAGTAGGAAGTAATGAAAGAATGGATTGAAGCCGATCTTAATCTTAATAAAGATGGACCACTTGCCGCCCGAGGCCTAATCTCTTTCACCTAAGCTTAGCCCTTTTTAAGGCGTAAAAAGTTTCAATTGAGAGTATACTCTGAGGATGAAAGGAGAACTTATATCGAATGAGAGATAAAGGACGGATGAAATGAAAAGGAAAGAACGGAAAAAGAAGAGCTGTAAGACCAGATACCAGAGAATCAACCAAAACTGGGAAATCAACAGAAGAAGCAGAAGAAAGAAGCTCGACCAGGGGTTTCAAACGAAACTGATTGACAACCAAGAGATGATTTTCCTCAACAGGAAGAGAATGCGGTAGCTCAGTAGCAGCGAGAGAGGAGTCCACTAAAGGGGTGAAGCTCAGTCATATACCCTCGGATATAGTTTGCATTCTACTCTTCGATCTATCTTCCGGTTAAGATAAGGAAAGCGGGGAATCTACTAAACGAATAAGTGTGCAGTATTTCATTATTCTCTGAACTTCTTTAAAGCATCAAGTAAGTATTTTATTCTTCCTCGCAGCTAGCATCTCTGGGCTACCCGATCCATCAGTAAACGAAAGGTCGAAAGTCGAAGTTTCCCGACCATTGAGATCTTACTTTGATTTTGATACAGAAAATCTCTAACCATAGAAATAAGAAATACGACTTAATGCCCCGAGTCAAAAACTAATTGATTTCGTAGTTGAAAAACAGCCAACTCAGTATAACCTGCTTCAGTTGCTTTTGCTTTGTGCTCTTCTCTTCTTCCTGACCCTGAAATGCGGGAAGGTAGTATATGTTAACCTGGCCTCTGTGAGCCTTTTTTCCTTCTGGTCTAGTGGCATAATGCTATGCCTTCTCATATATCAATCGAAAGTTAGACCTCATCTCATCAAGAAATAGCATAGACTCACCCTTAAGACTATCAGTAGTTGCTTTCCCTGTCCTGGGGCTTTGTTTGACTGACTTGCTTTCGTGCTTGATGGAAGATAGGTGTCAGGCTCATAAGGTTTATCCTATCATAAATGAAATAAGGTGAAAACTCATCATCAAGGTGGTTTTCTTTCTAGTTCTACTGTCGAAGAACTCAATTGCTTAATCTAAGATGTAAGATTGAATGTAAATGCTAGAAGTTTGCTTTCTTCATACAGCAGTCACTAAAGCAGCTTTTCCAAACCCCTCTATGTCAATATCATGAAATGCAGCTCGTGGAAATCGACTGTTATAACTCATCCTTATATCTACTCATGTACTCTAGCTTTGCTAATGAGATAGGGGAAAGCGAATCAATGAAATGAGAAGCCCGTGCTTCCTTAATCCGACATGCCATGGAATAGAGGTTCCACCTAAGACATGAATTTCATTCCACTCCGCTGCAAACCTTGTCAATTGTTCTGCTCTCATAAAAATGGCTTGAACAGCCTTTCGCTAACCTATTGGGTAACCTCATGCTGGGAGTGCCCTTTCTTGCTTGTCAGTCATTGTGCTACCACTCCTATGATTTTTGGTAAGCCCCTTCTCCCATTCTTGTTGGCCTTAGCTTGGCACCGGCTGAAAGTTAATGAGATGATTCCGAAGGCTTTCTCCTTCTACTCAAAGGCTTAACTTACCCGATTAGAAAATAAATGGGAGACCTTTTTGGTACGCCCATCTTCTATAAGTTCTGCTCTTTCAACTCCTAAAGCTTCTTCTTCATCAAATAAAAGAAAGTTTTCGGGGACAGAGGTGAGAAAGCATACATGAATGCTGCTTCCAACCAAGATGCTGTTCTCTCTCCTTGATGGGGTGCTTTTTGCTCCTGTTTCTTTCCGTGGCATTCAATGCTATAAGCTGATAGTCCCGTGGCTTTACGCTCACATCCCGAGGATAGAATGTTTCATTCGAACAGTCCCCGACCTTGCGCCAAACAGTCAATTTATACAGATTCCTAATAATAGACTATCATAAGAAAGATATGACAGAAGCATCACTCTGTCTGTTGGATGCCCTTTTCTTTGTCCGTTAAGCCTCATAGCATGGATCGACGATCAACGCATTGAACTGAGATCGAGGCCCCACCGGGAAGCTTGGATAAGTCAAATCCATATAAAGAAGTTCAGTGATTTGGCAGGCGTAAAATCAGTTCTTTAGCGGGTAAGTTTAAAAAAGGGGAGATGAACTTTGCACCCATGCACACGGGGTGGGTAGGTCGGTGTGATCTATGTGAGGTGAGGTTGGTTCAAAATCAATAGGAAAAGGATAAGACTCTGATTCCGTTGTGACTGGATGATTTGGTTCCGAACCGGGATTCGTTCTCCCACTACTAATATATTTAAAGGGCCATGATCCTATGTTCGTGTTTGCCCTGCTCTGATGATGCGCTCCTTGCTCGCGGAGCTACATACCGGAAAAAGAAAAGGATCTCTCTATTACTTTGAGAGGAGAATCGTTGGTTTTTTGACGGACTACGTGGGAAATACGAGATCTAGGCAAGCCGCTACATGTTCTCCCCTTTCCCTTGAATGATAGAAGAACTACTTATCTTCTCTTAGGTAGCGGTCGATCGGTTCGCATCTATAGTCAATCAATAGGTCCGCGGATCCATTTTTCTATACGATAAATCGCCATCTTGTAGCACCATCACAACACCTATTCCCTGACAAAACCCCCGATTTCCCGAGAGTTAGATAGCCGATAGTAGTAGAAGCTCTAAGGCCGCTATTCCTGACAAGGAAGAGAGTAAGGCCTTTACTGATCCTGAGTTAATGAGTTAAGGAGTTTTTTTATAAACGACTTATCTTATTATGGATCTTCTTATCTTATTAAGTAGTTAAATGAAGTATCATCAATTGAGAAATGACAATAAGTGATGTTCGATATCGCTTCTGTGCGCAGAGTATCGAAAGGAACCTCTCGGAGAAGTTCCGGGCCTCGACAGCCCTCCTTTCTTATCTATTTTCATATATAATATAAAGAGAATAGAAAGCGTACTGACTCTGACTGCTATCTACGATACGATCAGGGGGAATAGCGCAAGGGCTTAAGTCATCGATTCAAATCCTATCTTTTTTTGGTATGCCGCTCCGCGAGCAAGGAGCGAGAAAACAAAGTGGGCTGTGGTGACGTCAGAATTTACACCTATTTATATCTATTTAGTGATCAGTCCGCTAGTTTCTTTGATCCCACTCGGTGTTCCTTTTCCATTTGCTTCCAATCGACATGATATATTTGCTCACATTCCAGGCGTAGCACGACGCTTCATTCCTTTTTTCTTACTTCTATTACTTCTAGCTCTTTTTTATCTCATTTGTCTTAGTCTTGGGGCGATCCCCTTTTTTATAGGTCGTGTAAAAAAGGGGGCGGGCGTAGCCACAGGCAAAATTGTTTCTTTCCTTTTCATAAAAAATGGGGTTTTCAGGGGCGAGAGCAATGCTTCTAGGGTGTGCCATTAGGGCGCTCGCCACTGCGGAAGCAACGCTCCCTATATGTAATATGATGTTACCTGGTGAAACAACTGAAGCATCAAGCTCCGAGCTTACGCTCGAGCAGGCAGTGCTTAATGAAAAAGAAGGCATAAGAACTACTCTTATTGATGGTATCTCTAGATATCTGGATCTCTTTGAAAAAGAGACCATCCAAGAATATCCAGGAGCTGCCGTAAAGATCGGGAGTCTTTCCTTTTTTGAAACTTTGCGTAAATCCATTGTAAGCGACTACGGCTTCGAGAGCCCAACTCCTTCTTCCCTTACTACACTCAAATGCTATCATACTGCGATCAAGGAGGAACTATCTTTCTTAGACGAGAGGCCCCCTTATTTTAAGAATAATGTTATTTACGATAATATAAGGGGCGTCATTCAGAGAGAGAAAGGAGAACCTCCCATTGATGATCCAAAGTTGGACTAATTTGGAAAGATTGGGCAATTTACTTTATACCTACTATTCCATCTGGTTTTTGGTTCCTAGTCTGATTTTATTAGTAGCCATGATTGGGCTATAGTACTGACTATGCATAGGACTACTAAGGTGAAAAGACAGGATGTATTCCGACGAAATGTTATTGATTCTAGGAGGACTATAATGAGGGGGACGACAGATCTACTCATGATCAACTAAAAGGAGAAGTCGCGCCGGAAGGGACATATTGGTTCGAATCCAATTCGTGAGAAAAGTCCAAGCGAGAGACTATAACAGTCAAAAGGCCTTCGGCTAAAATACAAATAGTCCTAGAGCTCGTTGTTTCACTCATAAAAGATGATGGATAAGCAGTCGTCTCTTACTATATTCCTTCCTAAGTAAGGAATGGCGGGATGGATTAAAGCAAGAATCCCTCAACCCCTTCGGTTAACTATATCTGCTCTGGGAAATAGGGTTGATTTGTGACAACTTTCGTCAGCATCTTTCTAAGTGGTATGGTAAGCTAGCTAGTTTTTTTTGGGTAAAGGGTTACCCCGATGATTCTATATATTCACAACCAAACAAAACAAGTAGTGTAGAGAGCCTACACTAGTTCATTCATGAGACATGCCCCATGAAAGTAAAACAAAGAAAACAACCCAACAATCACAAACAAACCAAACTAGACTACAATCTACACCAAACGAAACAAAAAGAACGAAACTAATCAGCCACCATCATCTTTGGTTTCATTGCCGTTAATCTCCCATTCTCCAAGAAGCCTGTGCACACTAGCGGTGTTCCTTAGCTTCGCTCCTAATAGCTTGTAACGCACCGTGTCAAGAATAGTTTTGCTTACCACTTCCGGAGGTCTCATTTGATTCTTGAATAGCCTTGCATTACGCTCCTTCCAGATAATATAAGCACTAGCCGCAACCAGTAACCGCGCGACATAATTTGTAGCTGACTTTGACCGGGCCCGAAGAACCAACCAATCAACAATATCCGCCCACTTTGGATGAACGGACTCCATACCCACCTTTTGTCTAATCGACCGCCAAACTTGCAAAGAGTATTTACACTAAAAAAACAAATGACTATGAGAATCATTGTCCGCATAACATAATAAGCAGCACATCATGTTCATATTCTTCCTACGTGACAAATCCCATTGCAAGATCTTATCCTGAGTCAGCAACTTACCTCTCATGATCAACCACATCAGAAAAGCATGCCTTGGAATACATTGCGCAAACCAAACAATACTGCTCCACTCCACTTCCTGCTCTTTGTAACGAATCGAATGCCACACACCCGAAGCTGAAAGCTCATTTAGATCATCACCATCTCTCCATAAGAATCTATCATGTTTGTTCGGATTAATGTGTATATGATCAATCTAATTAAGAACTGGGAACAAATCCCTCCAGGCCACTGGCTAAATCCAGCTCCCAGTTGGCTGTAAATCAGCAACTGTAGCATCCAGCGTAAACCCCGCATTGGTTATAATTCTAGGCATCAGAAAGTCGCCCAAAGGCCCTAAATCACACCAATTATCATACCAAACTGAAGTTTTAGCGCAATTACCAATATCAGACCATATATGACTCCCCATTATCGGCCGTATTTGAAGAAGTTTTCTCCAAGACCAACAACAATTCGAAGGCACCTTGCACAACCAAAAGTTGTTTCCCTTTAACCTGTAAGCATGCACCCAGTCAACCCACAAAGAACTCTGCCTAGAGATGATACTCCATATGTGAGATGTCATTAGAGCTTTATTCACATCCCCAAGCCTTCTAATACCCAGACCACCCTCATACTTCGGAACACAAATAGAACTCCAAAAACCTTTGCCTTCCCTTTATGGAACGAGCTATCTTGCGACCATAAAAAATTCCGCATTCAAGTCTCCAACTCAAGGATCGCACGACTCGGCAACATAAAAACAGAAGACCAATAAATATGCATAGAAGACAAAACTGAGATAACAAGCTGCAACCTACCAGCAAACGAGAGTAATTTGTTTCTCTAGTGCATGATATGCTTATCTAATTTCTCCACAAGAACACTACAATCTTTGTATATGAGACGCGAAGAAATAAGCGGCACCCCCAGATACCTCACAGGTAGACTACTCTCCATAAAAGGCATAACATTTAGAATGGCATTTTTAACATGGTTGGCCACATTACAAAAGAAGACCGTGCTTTTTTTAGTACTAGGAACCAACCCCGACATCTTTGTGAACTTAGAAAGGGAGCTCATAATACACTTAGCTGAATTTACTTCTCCTCTAGCGAAAAGGAAATGATCGTTCGCAAAGCAAAGGTTAACAATTTGTTGCCGCTTACACTTATTATGAAATTTAAAAGAAGTATCAATCCGAACCGCGTGTTGCAGAATGGCTGTCAATACCTCCATAACCAGAGTAAATAATGTCACACCCCCCAAAAACCCCACCCCGCCTTGGAGGCGTGACATGCCCAGGATCATAGCCACCAATCATATTGAACAAAACATGTAATTAATTAATATTTATAAAATCCAACACAATACAATTGGTGTTCAAACATAGTTTACAGCGGAAGCATAAAACCAAAAACATAAGTTTAATATTTTCCCACAACGACCACGTCTTCTTGTGCAAGCTCCTTAAGCTAGGGATCTAACGACCTGCAAGGCATGTAACAACGAGTCAACAACAAAGTTGAGTGAATTCACGGTTTCTGTTCACTGGCTTACTAGCCCATAGGATTATCCCGAATATTTGTTTTGTTGTCCCTACCCAATCCAGGGATGGACGAACGTACGTTATTCTGCACAAGGAGAATTCGTATGTATCGCGGTCTCCCAGACATGTGTGCGAAGATTAGTGGAGTGGCATCCTACCCACTGAGGATGGCCATGCCTTGTAGAAAATCTGTGAACTCACCTTGATTTAACAAGCTTCCGGATTCTAATTCTTCTGAGAATTAACATCTATTTTGGTATGAGGTAGAGTTTAGCCTACTGATAAGCTTAATAACCTAATTTGCACACGAACTAGGTAAGTAATTAATACAGCTTTTACGATAACTCACGAGATCAAACCCTCACAACAAATGACAAAGTGCGATACTTAAACATCCATCGATTTAACGACGAATGACAAAGTATAAACCCAATTTGAGCAGCACTTAAACATCTATCGGATAGTTTCAATCGATCGGACATTGAATCGTATCAGCGATCGAACTAATACCCTGTATCGTAGCATTATTCATTCTATGTGTTTATTTTGTAGTAATCGGACAACATCTCAGAGCATCTAACGAATTCTCTCGTCGCTCAAATGCCAAAATTCAAGTCCCACTGTCTTCTATTTATAGCCGAAAATTGTCATCTCTTGCGCACCGTAACGCTTAATATCTTACGGTCCGTAACACCCCTTGCGCACCGTAACGCCAAAACTCTTACGGTCCGTAAGGGACACCTAAACACGATAGGTTTGCCACGTTTGGGACTAGGCCTGCTGAGTCGATAGATTCTTAAAATTCTATTCTGACAACGATTTAAATAGATAATCGTCAATAGAAATACCCCCCCTGAGTTTTAGGGGCCCTGATCCTGATTCTGATTGTTCTGGAAATTTCAGGGTTTATGCAGAATCACTTGGGTTTCTTAATTAGGGTTTCCTATTGAACTAAATATAATACTAAATAGGACTTTTTAGTGAGAGTTGTTACATTCTCCCCTCCTTATAAAAATCTCGTCCTCGAGATTTACTCAAATAAGTAAGGATACTAGAACTAATCTTTTATGCTCAAGAAACTTAACCTTTCTTTCTTCTATCTAAAGTCACAAATCTCTAAACTTTTCATTTATCTCTATGTCTTAAAGAAATAATACCAGAAATTTGTCAGATAGACATTTCTTAAAATTGGATACATGAAATACTTACGGATGGCTTAACCTTAACCATAGCATTTAAAATAAATATTCTAGAACAGAATACAGTAAAGTATTGAGTCTTGCACTTTGAATAGCGTCGTTGCGGATTATTGAACACTTTACCGGTTATAGTCTGGTTTTCGTCAAAAATATTTTTCCCTTTTTAAAAGCAAGTTCACTATAACCAATGGCTCTGATACCACTCTGTCACACCCCCCAAAAACCCCACCCCGCCTTGGAGGCGTGACATGCCCAGGATCATAGCCACCAATCATATTGAACAAAACATGTAATTAATTAATATTTATAAAATCCAACACAATACAATTGGTTTCAAAACATAGTTTACAGCGGAAGCATAAAACCAAAAACATAAGTTTAATATTTTCCCACAACGACCACGTCTTCTTGTGCAAGCTCCTTAAGCTAGGGATCTAACGACCTGCAAGGCGTGTAACAACGAGTCAACAACAAAGTTGAGTGAATTCACGGTTTCTGTTCACTGGCTTACTAGCCCGTAGGATTATCCCGAATATTTGTTTTGTTGTCCCTACCCAATCCAGGGATGGACGAACGTACGTTATTCTGCACAAGGAGAATTCGTATGTATCGCGGTCTCCCAGACATGTGTGCGAAGATTAGTGGAGTGGCATCCTACCCACTGAGGATGGCCATGCCTTGTAGAAAATCTGTGAACTCACCTTGATTTAACAAGCTTCCGAATTCTAATTCTTCTGAGAATTAACATCTATTTTGGTATGAGGTAGAGTTTAGCCTACTGATAAGCTTAATAACCTAATTTGCACACGAACTAGGTAAGTAATTAATACAGCTTTTACGATAACTCACGAGATCAAACCCTCACAACAAATGACAAAGTGCGATACTTAAACATCCATCGATTTAACGACGAATGACAAAGTATAAACCCAATTTGAGCAGCACTTAAACATCTATCGGATAGTTTCATTCGATTGGACATTGAATCGTATCAGCGATCGAACTAATACCCTGTATCGTAGCATTATTCATTCTATGTGTTTATTTTGTAGTAATCGGACAACATCTCAGAGCATCTAACGAATTCTCTCGTCGCTCAAATGCCAAAATTCAAGTCCCGCTGTCTTCTATTTATAGCCGAAAATTGTCATCTCTTGCGCACCGTAACGCTTAATATCTTACGGTCCGTAACACCCCTTGCGCACCGTAACGCCAAAACTCTTGCGGTCCGTAAGGGACACCTAAACACTATAGGTTTGCCACGTTTGGGACTAGGCCTGCTGAGTCGACAGATTCTTAAAATTCTATTCTGACAACGATTTAAATAGATAATCGTCAATAGAAAATACCCCCCCCCCCCCCGAGTTTTAGGGGCCCTGATCCTGATTCTGATTGTTCTGGAAATTTCAGGGTTTATGCAGAATCACTTGGGTTTCTTAATTAGGGTTTCCTATTGAACTAAATATAATACTAAATAGGACTTTTTAGTGAGAGTTGTTACATTCTCCCCTCCTTATAAAAATCTCGTCCTCGAGATTTACTCAAATAAGTAAGGATACTAGTACTAATCTTTTATGCTCAAGAAACTTAACCTTTTTGTCTTCTATCTAAAGTCACAAATCTTTAAACTTTTCATTTATCTCTATGTCTTAAAGAAATAATACCAGAAATTTGTCAGATAGACATTTCTTAAAATTGGATACATGAAATACTTAGGGATGACTTAACCTTAACCATAGCACTTAAAATGAATATTCTAGAATAGAATACAGTAAAGTATTGAGTCTTGCACTTTGAATAGCATCGTTGCGGATTATTGAACACTTTACCGGTTATAGTCTGGTTTTCATCAAAAATATTTTTCCCTTTTTAAAAGCAAGTTCACTATAACCAATGGCTCTGATACCACTCTGTCACACCCCCCAAAAACCCCACCCCGCCTTGGAGGCGTGACATGCCCAGGATCATAGCCACCAATCATATTGAACAAAACATGTAATTAATTAATATTTATAAAATCCAACACAATACAATTGGAACTGGTACACACCCTCAACGCTAGTCTCCCAAGTCTTTTTAACTATCTCAAGAAATTCTGGTTTATGAACCAAAAAATTAGCGAATTTAAAAGATCGAGGCTTCAGCTTACCAGCGTCTGGAATCTTTAAAATACAACGACAGTGATCCGATATTATATAAGGATGAAATATAGCAACTGAGCTTGGAAACGCAGTCACAAAGGAGTATTCCCTAACACGCGATCAATCTTTTTCAGTAAACCAACCCCCTCCTTCGGTTTCTGGCTCCACGTAAAATGGAATCCCGACCTGTTAATATCAAACATCTCTAAATCATCAACACAAGCTTGAAACTCCTTCATGCCCGTAGAAATAGAAGAAGCCCCCATAGATTTATCTTCAAGATTCAGAGCCGAGTTAAAATCACCCATAATAAACCAAGGATTATTACCAACAAGAAGTTTGTGCATGGATAATTGATGCCACTATTCTCTACGAGTAACATAATAGTTGGCAGCATAAACTATAGAACAAAATACCATCCTCCTATCTGACTTGAAATAAAGTTGGAGATGCATAACCTGGGCAGACTGCGATAGGACCATCACATCAAAAACAACTGGATTCCAACCTACAATAATTCTGGTCCCTTTATTGCACCATGCTCCATTGGAGGTCCAATCCCACGATCTAAAAACGGACTTACAAACTTTCCCCAATCTGTCTATATCAACATGAGACTCTAAAATAGCACACAAACTCAGCTTCGAATCCTTCACTACCTGTCGAACCCATTTGTTTTTTTTTTGTTTTTTTTTTGGTAAAGGGTTACCCCGGTGATTCTATTAAAACAACCCGCAATTAAGTACAAGTAGTGAGAATGTGTTCCCCACTAGTTCATATACAGGACATGCCCCATATATGTAAACCAAACAAACCAAACAACCTATGACACCCCATAACCTAGCCTACTATACATCATGAAACGAACCCATTTGTTTTAGAGGGCGGTTCAACCCCCTTATATTCCAAGAAGCAAGACTAACCATTAGACACAACTGTAGAAGGAGTGCTTTACCCTTTTTTGTCATTAGGTTTCTTAGAATCCTTTAAGATAAAATCATCCATTTCATTATAAACTTCCACAACCTCCTCATCATCCGATTCTTTTTGAGCATTCCCTGGTCCTTTCCTATCATCTGTAATATCCACTTCAGCATCTTTCAACACATCAAAGGGGTTGCTAGACACAATAACACTAGACGTCGAGCCTCTATTCATCTCCCCTTTCGGTTTGGAACCCACCAGCCTGTATTCGAATTTTGGCTTTTGCTTATTAACTTGGAAACCCGGCTTTCTAGCCACTTTTTTACCATGCACCCCCTGATAACCATCCTCATCTATCACAGGATACTTCTTAGCATATCGATTACCTTGAACTATGTGCTTATTATTCTGATCCACACCCTTTGCATTAGTAGTTTTCTTTTGTTGTTAAGGACACATATCATCCGAGTGACCAAAAACACAGCATTTGGAGCATCTATGCGGGTACCATTCATACTCAACATACATAGTTTCTTTGACAAATCCCTCCCCCTCAGGTTCAGGAATGGCCAATGTTATCTCTTCTCTCAATTCCTTCTTAGCCGATACCTCAATCAAAGCTCTAGCATAACTACTACGTCCCCACATATCCATACACATCGATGTTGTATACGAGTCCAGAAGCTTCGGTTCACCAATTGTTGTAGCAATCATGCTCAACCCATCCTCCGTATATGCGGCAATAGGAATGTCATGTATTTTAACCCAAACATAAACCTTCTTAACCTCCTTTTTTTCCAGCTTGGCTGTCGGATTCCAAACACTAAGAAACAACGGTTGAGAGCGAATAATCCAAGGTCCTTCTTTCAGAACATCCAACATACCAGCTTCATCAGAAAACTTGAAGAAGAAAAAACCATTGGCGTTCATCATTGACTTTTGCAAACCAAACTTCTTCCAATTATTACGAACAAAATAATCAACAACCGGAAAAGCCACACGATCTCCTAAGAAGTACCCATACAAAGTATTGGCTAACTTGTCTTGCACTGCTCGAACGGAATCATGCGGGAGAACAACATCGCATCCCTCATGCATAACAGGACTTGCAAGTGATCTATAGTTTACCTTTTTGGTGTTGGTTGCCATAACCGAATCAGCGTACGACATAGATTTCGAGGAACTACCTTGTATAGGATGAAAACCCTTCATATTACCCTCAGTTCCATCCCCTTCACGTACAACCTGAATGTTCTCCAACCCTACATTCTCTGCACTCGGCTTCTCCAAAGAGACTGGTACCGTTACCTTAGTGAGTTCATCAATAACATTAATCGGCCTCGGCTCATTTATAACTATACCTCTACGCGGCAATAGAGGATTCCCATCCACATCTACAACCCGATCAACAATGCCCTTGAACAACAGAGGAGGCTTCCCACGCAAACCTTGGGTACTTCCCCCCGATTTCTTACGATCATCCATTCTGGAAAAATCAACTCTCTCCTTCAGCACAAACAAAACACAACCATGCAGCAAGAAAACCAGAAGATAACAAACCAGACGAAGAAAAAGAAAAACCCTAAACTAGCTTAAACCCTAACCCATGAATCTTGCAAAACCATATAGACAAACTGGTAAATCTAGGTTTCTGCCTAACCAGAAAGACCGACAAACCAATTAATCGATACAATATATCCGAAACAAGAGGTACGGCCGGCGATTGAAAACAATAAAAACCCTACATTTCGATCGATCAGAATTGCTAACGAGTTCGTAGTAGATGTTTGATGAATCAAACCTCTAATAACAGACTGTTATACAATAGATCACGAAGAAAAAGCTAAGGTTGGAAGATGAACAGAATTCGCCATGCTAGGGTAGAGAATTAGGGTTATGAACAGATGTTTTTTTTTTGGTAAAGGGTTACCCTGGTGATTCTATTTATTCACAACCAATAAAACAAGTAGTGTAGGGAAACTACACTAGTTCAATCATGAGACATGCCCCATGAAAGTAAACCAGAAAAACCAAAAACCAGTCTACAAAGCAATATAAACGACTAGACTAGCCTATAGAGAAACCAAAAACAAAACAAAACTAATTAGCCACCATCATCATTGATCTCTTTGCCATGGATCTCCCATTCTCTTAGAAGCCTACGCACATTTCCAGTATTCTTCAGCCTTGCTCCCATCAACTTGTTTGATGGTCATACGTGACTTCCTGGTAGGCTAGCTAGTTGACGAGCTTTTAACTGCGGTCTGGTTTCAAAGACCGGACACCTATAAGTATACTACTGGATTGAAGGCCTTTTGATGACAAGTCTCTGCCTGCAGACTAACACTCTGGAGACTGCGGGTACCTACGGTGCAACCCCGCTTAGGTCGGAAGCCATCCCAGCCCAAGCGAATTGGGTCTTTGCATTAACAAAAAAAAGGGAGAAAAAGCGCATCAGGTATAGGAAGGACTTCTTACAGGAGCACAGGAGAAAACCTATATCAAGGATGGTAGCTGACTAGCACTAACAAGAGGGCACTGATGGGATGAGTTCCTTGATTTACTAGTCAAGAGATTCTCTGGGGAGCTTATTACAGATATATTTCATGAAATAGAAGATGAAAAGAAACCTACAGCGGTTACTAACCCGACATTAGAAAAGACGATATCCACTATGTTTCCTTCATTTTTGGATAAATATCCTGATCTGATCGATGGGCGCATCGAATACCAAGATGATCTACCTGATAATGACTAATAACTATAGCAATAACTATAAAAAAGTACTATCCTATTAAAGAATTAAATTAGAAGGGATTCTTCTTAAATAGATAGAATAAATAGATAGAAAAGGCCTTCTACTTACAGGCAAATAAGTCCCTACTAGTGGGATAGTCACGTACTCAGAAAAGAGTCCGCACTACTAGGGCGAGGATACCTATTTCTATATAAGAGAGAACTACATAACAGTTGTGGCGTTAAGCCATCATATTCCTTTCAGTAGTCTAATGAGTACGCCCTACTAAAGGGCCTCCCTTTAAATATAAAGATAGAAGTGCCTCCAATTGCTCACCAAGAATAAGTTTGAGCGCGAGAGCAAAGAAATCGGGGTCATTTACGCTGTTGTGACAAGAGAAGTCGACCAAAGGGGTGTTGATCAGTCCATAAAGGTCCCTAACGTGAGAGCTCTAGAATTTGCTAATAGATTTATGGCCTATTCTATAAGGTTACACTTTACTTTAGTCCTGTGTCCCTTCGGGTTCTCCGTACTCTCTCTTCTCTTCTGGAATTTCCACTTTCCTGTTTTCGGAACTATGAGTCAATTTGTTGTGTTCGTACAGGTTACGCGGTGGATCTTCTCTTATAAGGTCTACTCACGTCAAGGTCTTCCGGCATCTAAACGTTGGAAGCGCAATTATCTCTTAATGTTTTCGCTGACTAGCTTTACCATTGAAGTTTTGGTTAGCATTTCCAGATTTGGGAGTGTTGACTGCAGAGCAGTATGGAATGGTAAGGGCGTTTATCATGGAGCGTGTACGTCCACTTCAATGAAGTTGAAATTGATCGGATTCGTACTTTCTATGGTGACGATGCAGATTGCGTGTTTTAAAGATTTTTGAAAGAAAGATGGATGGAGCGATATCTGCATTGGTATGCTACTGCATGGTTGGACTACTAGAGCAATGACACTACTGCAAGCTTAAGAATAGAGTCGTGTGAGTGCATGGTTGGTCCTGAACCAGAGATGAGGTAAGGATAGCATGATTAATTAGTTGCGGGTCACTGCTACTTGGCTAGAGACCACTGAACATCATCTGAATGTGCCAAGGGAATATGGGCTTAGGCCTCGATGGTTGTCATTCTCATGGCTATTTAGATGGACTCATATCCTTTGCATTCTTTCATGTGAGGAGCCAACTCCACAACTTTGACGGGCTTTTTTTGAATAGATCTTGACTTGGGCTTGCTTTAATGATGGGTAGGCTTGTCGTGCTGTCGCCCTTCTGTGGGCATTTTACATGGATGAATTCATACCATACAAAGATACACTTTAAACTATAAGATTGACTATGGAAGAATATTAAACTATAAAAAATATGGTGTTTTAGCAACTTTGAAGTTAGGAATCCACCTTATGGAAAGGATTTCATATTACAACAAAAAACACGGGCTTTTAGCAACTCGGATTGACTGCAATCATCCCCTATTGCCACTAGCTCTTCTTCGGTCGAGCCTACTTCCTTACGACCTCTGCAGCAGCTTGTGCGGGATAGTTCACCAACATTACCTATTTAACCAATCTTCTAGCGAGAGTTAGGAACTCTTATGAACGAAGAATGCTTCGAGATGCTTTCTTGCGACTGAACGCAAATAAACGTCTATTCTGAATGGTAAGTAGGCGTCACTCTTCCTTTAAATCTTTCCAGAAGCTATTATTCCCATCAACTTCAATTGAAGTAGTTTACTGAGGTTAAAGTCCTCTCGAGCTCAACGACCATAAACACTTTCTTGAGTAAGATTTCTTGCTTTAACTCGTCCATCTCCTAACGCCACTTACAGGCATGCTTCTGAGCCTAACGCGTATAGTGCCAGGAATCATCGATTTAGATCGCCAAAGTCGACCTATGGGAACCTGAGCTAGCCATGCTGCTATGTAATACTTTCTAGGAATACTTTCTGTCAACGCCAGTTCTTCAGTGGTCAAGAGTCTCTTTTAGCTTGTTGTTCAGTGGAGCGCTAGCCCGCTCTTCAGTGGTCGTTGTCGCTTGATTCTCCTATTCAACAATAACACTTGGAATAGGAAAGCTCCCGAAGTCTCAATCAAAAATTGGTGCCGTGAAGTGACTATAGCAGCGATCGATGGCTTGTGATTCGCGCGTTGAGCACGACTAGTTGAACTTGAAAGAGATTCTTGCTCCCGGAACTCCTTCGAAGCGTAGAGGGACGGAATATGAGAGAGAGTAGCTCGACTGAAAGGTGCGACTTGCCAGGCTTGAACTGGCTGCAAATATTTCGATTTAGTTTTCCGTAGGAGCCACTTTGGTCACGCAGTCGGTTCGGGTTCTTTATCCCCTATCCTACATCTGCGAGTCATTAGACTAGATTCTTTTTTTATCCACGACACTACTTTTGATTTATAGTAAATGATTCCCTCGGCGAACCCTCTAGAGGGGGCGGATTTCTCAATTCCAAAATCTTGAATGGTTCCCCAGAGCCTCTGATAGTTGCGGACTGTGAACCGCTCCCCAGAAAACATTTGTTGCCATATCTCGAGCCAATTCCGCACCAAATTAGCCTGGTGGTACCCTTGGGCTAATAGGTACTTCTCTATTTCCTTCTCGACCAAGATTTGATAGTCTATAATTTGCATCATAACCTGCGGACTAAGCGGCCGGATATTTAGTTGAGTCCGCAGATCCAAGCGGGTCCGGAGAGCTCTTCGGCGGACCTCGTCTGCCCATAAGGGTTCCGGGTCGATAGCCACCGGAATCTGCTGCGGTTCCGCTATAACCGGACCCACTTGCCCATTTTGTTGCCAAGCATAGGGGCAGGGGGTTCCACAAAGAACCCGGAGGTATCGATGAGGGGAGTCTCTGGATTCCCAGAACAAAATGCCAATGACGGCAGAGGAAGGAAGATTCCCAACAGAAAGATAAATAGGAAATCAGCGGTTTCCCACCTTGGTTTTAACTAACCTTTTTTTGTAACATATTATGACCAGGTACAGCATCACATTTTACACCTGAGGAAGGTACAACCCAACTATGAAGTACATCAGCAGATGTTACAATAATACGTAGATGACTTTTGGCTGGTATAACCACTCAATTGTCCACTTCTAATAAATGTAATTGACCTAATTCTAGATCATCTTCTGGAATCGTATAGTTGTCAAAAGTGAGTGACTGTTCATCGGAAATAATAAAGAGATACAGAGTATTACTATAAATAAACAACCAATAGATAGAATTAAATAGGCAGAAAGAAGCAATGAAAAAAAAAATTCAAGGACCATGCAGCTCCCGCCAAAGCAAGAAAAGCAGCAATGATAGCAGTTAAAGTTCTGATGAACTCCCAAAACATGAGTTGGTTTTTCTGTCCTTATTCATTATTTCATTTACGCCGAAATATTGCGCTAGGTTACTTTCGATCTCACATTCCCCCCGTACTACTTCTCAACCTTCTATGAACATTTCTTCCTTTAAGCGTAAAACTTCAGATTTTAAGGCCTTTCCACTACATAAAAAAAACTTGAATGAGATCTACGAAATGATCGACTCAAATAGATGGTTATCATAAGCTATTTCTTTTCCTCCTCTTCCAGTTCTATTAATAAAAAGGCCATCATGTACCAAGATCCAAAGGGATCAATCTTTTACACCGATGTATCGTACTCTCTCGACCAGGTCAACAAAAGAAATGCAACGCAAAATCTTTCTGAAGTGTTATAAAGAGGGAAGGCGCGCTACAACTAACATAATAGCCTCTTCCTTGCCCCCTAAGAATCCAAGGGTGACCTTTGGATGTTGTCGTGACACTTTGGTTACGAAGGTTATCGGGGTCTAGGTTTATGGATGGATTCAATAATCGAAAGTCCCTCCAACTCAATCAATATCAACAACATGTCGGGACCGGTTAGGCTTGGTTGATTTTTTCAGAAAAGAAAGTAGGTTTCGGGGGTTCATTGATTAGTACACCCCCGGTGCTGGTAAGGTTGGGATCGTGGTCGTACGTCTCCTGTTTGCCGGCCTATCTTCTTTCTAAGATTGACCAGGCAGCTGGGTTGGTTTGGCTATTCTTTTCTATTGAAAATGAGTCAACTGTCTGCGCGAGTCATCGTCTTCTAGGCTCCGCTGGACGACACGACATTCTCGTTTAAATAAATAGATGTCAGCCGTACTTGTGATGGTTCCCAAGGGTCCAATATGACCACTTCACTTAGGTCTGCGTTGCCACGATATTGTTCTATAGAAGAGGGCGGGCTGTTAGAAGTTCGGCCCGCTTTTTTGTGTCGTAGGGGAGGGATTGACCTTTCTAACGCATATTCAGTCATACCGGCATGGCCCCACTTATTTATTTTCAATCGGAGCATCCAGCAGCGCAACCCGGTTCTACTTGACTAAGCCCATGCTCGTCCAAGGAGGGAGTTTGCTTTACCCAACCCCCTTTTTTATAACAAGGCAGAACGCCCCGACCTGACATTCATTAGTTTCGAATGAAGAGTGCCCTGCCTTACCTACTCCTATCAAAAAGCGAGACTTTACTAAACAAGAAAAGCCCCTTCTATCTTCTTAGTAAAGCGCTAACGCGCACCCTGCAATCAAACTCAAGTTTTGCCTTGATCGATACGACAACCTTACTAATAGAAAGGGTCAAAATGCGCTCAAGCAACCTATCTTACTAATATAATAATAAGGGCCTATCTAAGCCCTCTGGTCCTAAAGCTACAGCTCGAAAGCCGGCCTTACCTTCTATGTTTTTAGTAAAGGGCCTTTTCAATAAGGCTTGCGCTAGGCGCTCACGTTTTTTAGTTGGTAAAGACCCGCCCCTTGTTTTAGTCAGAATGAGTCCCCGGGACCCCGGGACCCCGGGACATTGGCTTCCACCAACAGTGAACTACTAAGGATCGCATCCCGCGCATATTCTACATTATAGCCTACAACTGATTCAGCATCTGCTTCTGGGAGATCAAACGGAGCTCGATTAGTTTCTGCTAGACAAGAAATAAAGAACATAACCAATATAGGGAACAAGGGAATACCGGACCATATCTGCTTTTGCGCCATGACAATCTCACTCAAATTACAGGGACCTACACATATTAGTACAGTATGCCGGGGTCCCCGGCCAGAACCACACGTGCAAGTTTCCCTGCATGTGGCTCGTCCGTGCTTTTCTATTCCGCTTTGCCACCTATTAAGAGAATAGGTCCCGTTCAAGCGGTCCGCCTTTCGTCATCTATACCGGCTGCCACGCACGAGCCCATAGAAAGGATTTCAGCGCCCCTCTTTAGATAAGAAGCAGAACGCGCCATCACCTACAGCCCTTTCCTCTGCCGGAGACTTCCACGAAATGAAAACGGGCGGCATCACCGTATGCTCCACTTTTGTTGCCCTGGTTTATATCCCGGAGTACTCCTATGGCCGATCTGTCACCCAACCTACTTTAACAACCTAAAGGCGTCCCGTCTGGAGAATGACCCCTTATGGCATGACTTAGTTAGTTATTTTCGCAGTTAAGATAAGATTCGGACCACCACTTCTCTGAAAACATGGTTCTTGCCCCCTCTCTCCTCCCCCCTTTGAGCTCGTCCATTCGTTGGGCGATCCCTTGCTCTCACGTTCGAGTGTTTGCTCGTTGTTTAGGCCGGTGAGTGAGATTTCTGCTCATTACAGTCACCTCCGGGCTTCTTCGCACCTGGTTAGTACTAGGACCCATGTGTCCCGGCCCTAGATCAGATAAAGCTGCCCACCCTATGACCCATAACTCAAAATGAGCCTTGCGATGAGACACGGACATTCCCCATGCTGCGGTTCCCTCCGGTCTGTTCCCGGGTTGGGTTAGGGGAACATCCGAGCGATTTCCTTCGCGGATCCAAACACGCTCACAAGGCGCACAATAAGGATAAGACCAATAAAGACTTCATAAGGGACCATTTGAGCTGCAGATCGTAATGCTCCTAGAAAGGCATATTTCGAATATAGAGGAGTGAAAGTTCCCAACAATCAATGACATTTTAATTTCCTTATATGAACCGTACGAGCACGTCCTTTGTCACCCCCCACACCGCGCTTACGGCTTTATACCCCAACCCATCTTGCTCTGACCCCGGGTCCTTCCTTTCTATTCCTCGGTAAGCGGACCGTAGGAGCATGGGGTATCTGCTTTTGACTGATAGAAAGCATCTCTCTTTTGTCCTCCTGACCAAACCCGCAAAAAAAGATAAATAGATCAAATTTTTCTTGCCGGGAGAGTTGCGTCGGAGACATCTTTATCTGAAGAGGAGGCTTCGTCGTCCGGCTCCTCATAAATGATGTTAGGATGGGCTGGCCCATCCTCGGAATCCTAAAAAAAGAGAGGGAACATAATCAGTTTCTTTCAGTGACATATCTAAACAGACTGAATAGGATTTTAAGAGCTGTCACGATCATTCACATCCCTTTTAGTAGGCAGGAAGGGCGCGAAAGCTACCGTTTCTAGAATGCAAGCAAGCTAGCGACTCTCCTAGTAGCGAAGGAAAGGGGCATTCGGGAAGCGACTAGTTGCTTCTAGCGAAGCTTCTAGAAGGCCGATCACTACATAGAGAGATCCATATACCAGTCATGAGCGAGAGCGAAGCCTAGAGAGGCAGAAGAAGTAGCTTCTAGGACAAAGCCGGGCCACTAGTGGAGTGGCCAAGGAGGCCTACTATACCGATACTGGATTAGTAACCGGTGAAATCCCCAAATAAAATTTCAGTGAACTATTGAAGCTATCAGTGTGATTGATTAGACAAGTACCAAGGCTTTCGGTATACTTCTTTCATTTCCGAATTTGCTTGCGACAAGTCCTAGCATTAGTGTGAGTTCGTTGACCGCGTAAGGGTGATCCATCTTGATGACGAATTCCACGATAACAAGAAATAGAAATTAATCATTCGATGTCTGCTCGTTCTCCCCTCTTCAATTCCCAATGAACAACATGATCTTGACCTATCATTTGTTCAATTTGGTAGATCTGATACTTAGTTAATTCTTTTATCTTTATGTTCCCACTGATACCTAATCAATAACAAACTAGAATGGCTTTTTTAGGCCCAATTCCATCTATTTTTGTTGAGGCAATTCTTACTTGTTCATCGACAACTGATCTAGCTCTTGAAATATATAACATTCTTGATCCTTCCATTTACTAGTTTTCTCAGCTGGAATAAAAAAAGATTCTCCGCTCTCCTCCTACTCCTTCTTCTCATTTAGGATAGGGTCATCGTTAGACCTTTTTTGCACTAAAAAACTAGTCAGATCAACTAACTGTCTACGTACGAAATTTACGAAACAAGGATAAGAAAGCAGGCGGGATAAAAGAAGAGCGAGGTATAGTGAGAAAGCTCACCCCTGCCTTTAGACGATAAAGCCTTCTTTTACATCCCATCCCCTAGACAAATCAATAGGAAATGATACAAGCAATTGTTGTTCTTTTGACGATGAACCACTCCGGTACAACAAGCTAAAGTGACCTCTACGCTTCACCCCCGGTGCGTAGGGCCGATCCCCGTGTGCTAGAGGGAGGACCAGAAAGTTTGTGTTAAGCATATAGTTGGTTCTTGTCTTGTTTAGGCATTTGGTGCCCTCTCTGCCGGCCTGCTTAGTGGCAGAGCCACCTTCTTTGGGGTCAGTGAGGAGGACAGGATAAGATAGAGCTAATTCTGTATTACCCTCAAATAAAGGGGATTTTTCTACATCAAGAGAAGGTGGTTTAAAGAATAATGCCAGCTGGGACAGATCTTATTTGAAAGAAAGTTAGCAACCGTTGGCTTGTAGGACTGTGCTACTGGACTGGGTTGGCTACTCTCTATGATCCCAGCTACTATTATCAGATAGCTAGGACTGATTCTACAGCTCCTTCACACAGGGTACGGAGGGGGGATACCTAATGAGAAAGTTTAGAGTTCTTACTTCCAGCCTTCGTAGCTTCACTCTCCTAGGATGGACTTTACCTCTCTATCTTATAGATGTAATAGGATTTAGAATTCTTCCTCTTAGAGCTTTCCCTCATATTACAGTACTAGAGGCATGGAGGAAGCATTGAAAGGAAGGAATGAAAACCTTACTTACTCCCCTATACATGAAGGACATACCAAAGAGGATATAACCGTAAGAAGGAATATAAATAAAAACTTGAGGCTGGTTGAGTGAAATACGGCATGAAACCAATACTAGAAGAGTAAGGAGGAAGCATTAGAAGAAAGGGTTCCTCCCTCATAGCACAGTCATATGGCTTCTTAGAGAAGGGTAAAGGCACTCATAGCAAGATTCAAAACTGCAAACAGAAGATTCTAATCACTGGAAGGAAGCTAGGCAGGAGCCATTCAAAGCTTTGAGTTACCTCAGCTTAAGAGTGCTAGATAGAAGGAGTTATAATGCATTCGATCCCCTATATAGATCCTGACGAGAAGACGAGAAGATGCATCGTCTTATCATCTGTTCTGCCTTTTGCATCTTCCTAGAAGGTTGTAGAGGACGAAGACGGAAGACATTGAACTAGTTATCTTTTTATCTATCCTCTTTCTAAAGATAGATAAGCAAGGTTTTTCTCACTACTGGAAAGAAGCCTTAAGAGAAGAAGCTCTTTCTAGTGGAAGAGGCTGGGCAATCACATCAAAGGGCCAGGTTTTTAGTAGTTCAGGGTTGCCAAGAGCCCCAGCATAGAACTTTTATCAGACTAGGAGCAGCTAAGCCCCTACCTATATAGTCAAGAGGGATGGAGCCCCGAAAGAAGTAAGGCTAGTCGATTTCCAAGATTTTAGTAGCTCAGGTAAGGTTCACGGGATTGGAGTGGTTCTATTAGCACAGGGACAGACCTATTAGAAGAATCCCTACGGCATCCTTAAGAGGCTCAAAGATCTTGAAAAAAGAACGAGTGAGGACGTGTACAATCTGAACCAAGCTCAAAGCTAAAAAATAATAAGGAAACACACTCTTTGTCAGAACGAGGAAGAACTGTTGACGTAAAACCCGCTTTTCCGCTCTGTCCCTCTCTTCTTTGCGACAAGCTTCGGAACCTAAGTCAGAGAGATGAGATCTCATTGCTAGTGTTATTAGATAGTAGGGACCTGCTTGTGCCAATAGCAAAAAACCAGATCATTGCCCGAACTACCCTTCTCAATGCCTGTTTTCTTACTTTCATTTCTATTGTACTTATCATCTGTTCTGCCTTTTGCATCTTCCTTGAAGGTTGTAGCGGACGAAGACGGAAGACATTGAACTAGTTATCTTTTTATCTATCCTCTTTCTAAAGATAGATAAGCAAGGTTTTTCTCACTACTGGAAAGAAGCCTTAAGAGAAGAAGCTCTTTCTAGTGGAAGAGGCTGGGCAATCACATCAAAGGGCCAGGTTTTTAGTAGTTCAGGGTTGCCAAGAGCCCCAGCATAGATCTTTTATCAGACTAGGAGCAGCTAAGCCCCTACCTATATAGTCAAGAGGGATGGAGCCCCGAAAGAAGTAAGGCTAGTCGATTTCCAAGATTTTAGTAGCTCAGGTAAGGTTCACGGGATTGGAGTGGTTCTATTAGCACAGGGACAGACCTATTAGAAGAATCCCTACGGCATCCTTAAGAGGCTCAAAGATCTTGAAAAAAGAACGAGTGAGGACGTGTACAATCTGAACCAAGCTCAAAGCTAAAAAATAATAAGGAAACACACTCTTTGTCAGAACGAGGAAGAACTGTTGACGTAAAACCCGCTTTTCCGCTCTTTCCCTCTCTTCTTTGCGACAAGCTTCGGAACCTAAGTCAGAGAGATGAGATCTCATTGCTAGTGTTATTAGATAGTAGGGACCTGCTTGTGCCAATAGCAAAAAACCAGATCATTGCCCGAACTACCCTTCTCAATGCCTGTTTTCTTACTTTCATTTCTATTGTAAATAGCAGTCAACGGCTCGCTCAAAGGAAAATCTAACAAGCCAATGGTTGCATTCGGGCAAATGCATAGCCATCGATCTCGAGTGATCCCAGTCTATGATCTAGAGTCCCTAAGAAATTATTGTAAGATGTGAATGATGCTTTTCTTTTGACTTTCCCTAAGATGAAGCTAGAGTCATCAAAGTCAATAGTTGACAAAGAAAGAATGATTTAGTTTCGATTCCCTGTCTTCATCTTTTCTAGAAAAAAGCTTCCATTTCTCTACTAGAGTACGAGATCAATTCAAAGAGGACTAGATTGACCCTGAGAAAGAAGATTTTTGGTAGAATGCTAAACTGAGAAGGCTAAGTAAGCAATGAATCACGGAGAAAGCTCTTTTTTTCCCTTAACTTAGTATAAGTAAGAAAGACAGTCCAATTTCCTATGCCGAAAGATCGAACTGGTTTAGCGCTTTTCATTTTTCTTTTTTTGGTATTGATCCTGGCTCAGAAGTAAGACCAGAAAGGTGTACTGGTGGAGCACTTTAACTTATTATAGATTATGGAAAATAAAAAAAGAAAGAATTCCCCTCCCTTATGTTATCTGGATCTATGGTAATTAATTCATTTATCTTCTTATCGTAGAAAGATTGAATGTCATTTGTGATTAGCAGTCAAATGGAATGAGCATAATCAGAAATATGGTTTGTGGCTCACTTCTTACCTCTTCTAATCGTTGATATTGAAACGCAAAGTTCTAAGCTAGTAATTAGCTCATCCCTAGATTTTTCTTTCTTGGTATGTGGTCTCCTGCCATTTTTCTTTTTTATAGCACTGTAGTTGCATAAGCAGTCAAGTTCAGGGGACGGAGTTCAAGGCGAGTAGTCTCTGGAAGTAGGTTCATCCCCCTCTTGGATGGCGATGGCCAGGTCTTTTGGTATAAATGACTTGCGATAGTCTAGTTAGCGAAGTAGGGTAGGATAGCAAACTAAGCGATAAGGAACGGAGTCTGTAGCTGCCCTTCTATCTTTCTTTTAAGAAAAAGAGTGAATCTGTAGAGAGCTAATAGACTATATGCTTCTAGTACCCGAAGGTGAAATAAGCAAGGCTAAAGTGAGTCTCGTGCACTTAGGTCTTTGGTCAGTGCGCCCACGAAGTAAGGGAGGTTAAGACTTTTCTTACATAGACGGAAGTTTCATTTCAAGCTAATGCGTAATTAAGAGAGACTTTCACTATGCTAAAGTGCAGTGGGCTAGCTTTAGTTTACCTGGTCTGGTATCGATGCATGCAATAGGAGTTCTAGTCTTGCTATATGTCTAAGCTTGTTCCCCTCTATACAGTGCAGGTTCGAAGACTAGGCGAAGATCGAAGACTAAACACGAATCATCAATTCCTTTGACGATGATGCCGATGAAGGGAACCAGCTGAAAGGTTATCAAATGCAGGCGCGTAACATAGGTAGACTCATAGGAGAAGGTTGTGCGTGTAAATCCTAACTAGAGAGCTCCTTTTCATTCGATTTCTATACTATAAAGGGCGGCTACTCGACCTATTCGGAAAGAGCTACTCTAAAGCCTATTCTGTTACTTTTTAGCCGATTTCAGTTTCAAAGATCACTTTTCTCAGGCCAAGACCGTAGGAATAAAAATCCACTTCTCATTCAGGAGCGGGAAACTCAATAGCATTCAAAACTGTCAGGATTAGAACGGATAGAACGGTAACCGAAGGAGCCCATTTCTTTT